>JASCZW010004677.1:0-173746 GCA_034211315.2 Aedes japonicus | reverse complement strand
TTTTTTTGAAGAAAAAACATTTTTTTTACAGTGTACATATTTTTTCCATAAAGTCAAATTAATTAACTACAACTTGTTTTCAGACGCAATTTTATTACAACCAACGGTTTTCGAGTTATGATTTTATGAAAAATACGCATGACAAAACACATACGCCCTTTTGAAAAAAATGTCTTGAGTCAAAAAATTCCCTTAACCCGCGGAAAATCCATCATCACCAATTCCGAAGACATGTGCAAAGTTTCATCCAAATCGGAGAGGGTCGAGTCCAGTCATTTGCTCATTTGGCAGAGAAATGCTCTATTCTATTTTATGTTTTTAACGCATCGCAATCTCCTCCTTAGTGGCATTCATGAGGGTGTTGCTAAGTTGACTAACTTTCACTACCCGGAAATTTATTTGTGTGCTCACTGGGTATTGTGCACTGTCCGATGTCTAAAGTTAAGTTTTCAGTCTGTTACCTTTGGTTGCAGATATGGTCAAACTGCGTCGTTAATAATACTTCTTAAGCCGATATTGTTCAGAATTCCTGTTCAGGTTTGAACAAATATTGTTCAAAATCCTATTCAATATCGCAGATGTCGTCGAACTAATGAGACATGATTTGTTTAATGTGTTTTAGACAAATCAAGAAATATTTTTAGCGAAATTTAAGGACGTACTAACTTTTTATTAACAACTACTATTTAGTCACGCTTGCCTACTTCATCCATACAGTCTGATAAATAGGTGAACAGGGATTAATACAAGCCTACAAGTTGTTCAAAAAACTACTAAATGAAATTTAGATTCGAGCAGAAAAAATACCAGGATACATATATGTGCATTTTGAATGTAGCTAGAAGATTAGAAGAAAGATTAGTAATTTCCATTTGATACCAACTACCAGATACGCGTGTTTTGTCTACAATATGCAAACTTCTTCCGCGTCGTGTACTAGTTTATTGTGAAAGCCATATGCTTGATATGCTAAGAACAAATGAACGGATAAAAACATGCGGTCACTCACGTTACTGTTGCATGTAGGTCAGAGTCTTGATAGTGGACCACTTCTATACAATACCATTCCCATTTCCATTTCATTTGAAAACGTCATTCAGGCAGCTTGCTTTGAAATAAAAACAGTTTCACTCAAACACGACTGCCGCATGGAAAATAATCAATACTGACTGAAGCAAAAACACTTGAACATGCATTTTATTTAATTTTCAAGGACTTAGTATGCTCTCAATGCATACTGCGCAAACATGCAATCCATTAGTGGCAATGCAGTGAGTAAAATTCACTTTATTACCGATGGCGTAAATGAGCCGAGCTTCAACCTGGCCTGAAAAATTCGAGCAATTCTCTACAGATCGATAAAACCAATTAGGCACCTCTCCGAAAGCGAGTCGTGTCGTTTCAGTACTTAGCACCACCAACCGGGGCAAGATTGCGGTTATTGGAGTTATCTAACAACCCAGTAAAAGCAGCAATGATGTAATCGAAAGATTTCGACCGAAAATAATTTTCCACGTCTATTTTTGATACCTGTTCAAGTTTAGGGGATTTGGCCATCTCCATCCTCCAACCAAACAAATCGAATCTATTTTGAGAGTTTTCTTGAGAACTCAAATGGAGTCTTGCTAAAACATTCAAGCAACAAAAGAATATTCATACATAATTAAGGGCTGGGTTCCTTCTATGTACTCCTATTCGCAGATGGTGGCTTTGTTTTTGCCTGGGGAGAAGGATGCTGACAAAGAACACCGAAAGTTCGGTGCCATAACGAAAGCCGCCCTGATTATTCAATTTACTTCCGAAGTGGCAGTGTAGGTTTGGTGCTTTGTATTGATTGCAACACATTTATGATTCTCAAAATTGAATAAGTTACATAAACTTGATTAAAAAATTTGAAACAGTTTAAATACAAATTGAAATCGACCTAAATCCCTTTGCGGGACTGTGTCCAGACGCATCGCCAATAAACTGTCTGGTGTGGTAGGGCATGGCCAACAAACTCGTTGCAAAAATACTGAAGATTTATGTATCCTGTCTAGGATGGGTCGTCCCATTTATGCTCCCGAGTGATCTAGCTCTTGTTCACCCAGACTTAAAGTTTCAAACTCCAGCGGGTGGTTTATATATGCAAATGAAGTTTTCACCTCCACCCTGTCTGGTCCATAAATGCAACTGCATCGACCAGACCGAGTGCAACTGTAATACGTGGCAGCTTTTTGTAATTTAACATTTTGCGATGATAGCTCAACCGAAAAAGGGGAGGTGGGAATTTTCGCATTCACCGTTGTCATGCAACCGTGCTGTTATGGTTGCGAGCGGTTCTCCCACTGGGGTATTTTTGGCGACTAGTCGTCTGAATTCCGACTTTCCCACTCCCCGTGTGGGCCTGCCATGAATCCTGGAATTAAAATTTCAAACCGAATGTAACATTTTCAATCCCGCGTTGGTGGGTGAGGATACTTTTACATGATGGTGTTATTCGGTGTTTCCAGGACTTCCAAAACCGAGTGCCACCTCCTCATGTTGAGAGTTGATTATAGAATTGTTAAACAGTCATGAAATACTGTGAATTTCAACAATGTTGGAATTTTGTTGTTTCCGCAGAGCGGTGAACGTTGTAGGGCAGTCTGTTTTTATTTTTTTGGGTTAATTGGATGTTTATGCTATATATATGCAAGATAAATATATTCTCAACAAAGTTTGTGTGTACTTTTAGATTTATCAAAATAAACGGGCTGGTGACACATTCATTTTGTTCCGTTTGTCTATTGATTAGAGAACTCACACTCACATGGAGTTGAACAGGCTGACAATTACAACCAATAAGTAAGAAAAGATTTAGATGGTTCTTCCGAGAGTCGAAGTGACGTTTGTCACTTGGTGAAGTGAGAAAAGTCACCTATAAACGTGATTCTTCAGAGTCAATCAAATGGAAAGTCACGTCACGACAGCCGACTTTTCTCACTTCACCATGTGATAAACGTCACTTCGACTCTAAGGATAACCCTCATATCATCCACTTTTATGGACAGACACAAAATTTAAAAAAAAAATCATTAACGTTCGATACATATTCCTTTTGGCGTAGGACTATGTCTGTGTTTTCAATACAGAGTAACATGTTGCGAGTGCGAAAAGTTGGAGCATATAAACTATTGAGAAGATGTCTCAGAATTGCGTTTTTCAGAGTAAATTTTAAAAATGCACAGAATTTTCCTAAGGAATGTATCGAAAATGAGCTATATATGTACATTTGCATTGAACGCGTGATGGTTTTAACTTGTATATTATTGGATGCTGTGTTTTCAAAATGTAAAAACGCGAAAAGACGTTAAAGTTAAGGTTTTGGATACATGGCTACGTTAAAAGGATGCAACTATGCGACAATTTGCGAAGCACTTTCGAATTCATCAAGCGAGTGTAAAATCCATCATAACTAAGTTTGAGGAACACTATTCTTTGGATGAACTGCCGGAAAGAGGCAGAGAACCCGGATCTTGCAGCCCTAAACTGGATCAGAAAGTGGAAGCTCTGATTCGAAAGAACAAAACAATTTCGATACGTGATTTGGCAAATGAAGCGGTAACCAGAGTAGGAATGATTCAAAATTTCTAGAAACGGAACATCCTGAAGACCGTCGCGAAGTTTGTAACGACCGGATGCATGTATTTTGATGGATGGCGAGACCTATGTCAAAGAGGACTCAAAAACTCCTTCAGATCCACAATATTACTCTGCCGTCATAAGGGAGGATGTAAGCGATGCGGACAGGTCGATTTAAGTGATGAATTTTGGTCAAAAAGTGCTGGTATGGCAAGCAATATGTCCCTGCGGTATGAAGTCTACCATTTTTCACACAACCCGAACAATCATGCGGAAATCTATCGATCTGAGTGCCTGTAAAAGAGGTTGCTGCCTTTATACCAGAAGCATAGTACCCTTTCACTGCTTTGGCCGTATTTAGCGTCGACGTGTTACGTTGAGAAAGACATCAATCCTTCAAATTGCCTTCAGCTTCGGCCCATCGATCGCTATTTGGCGATTGCGAAGATGGTCTTCAAAAAGACTGCCAAAGCAGCTGAGAATATGCAGTAGGTCAATAAAAAATTTGGGCAAATCGATCAGAAAATGTGATGAAACGTGAAACATGATGAAAAGTGTTCGAACAAAAATTCGCAAATTCGTGAGAAAATAACATTAATTTTCTCCGGTTTTCACAATTTTCAACCCGGTACAAGAAAAAAATCATCCATTTTTGTGAATAAAATTTGTGAAAATGTTAAAATGATGTTATTTTTTTATATGATTTGAACGAACAATAAGTTTATAACTTTTTTTCGATACAGTCCTTAGTACCATCTGGATGCCACCACTATTTACTAGTCGAAAGTATATCGTACATCAATAGGCGATATCACTGGCGTCTACGCAAGAATGAACCTGTAAGTGGTCAAGTTTGGCCGAAACGGGCAAGAAACAACATCTAGAGATTCTCAGTTTATCAAGATCTGAAAATAGTGCCACCTATTGTCGGGAAAAAATCGTCGCTTATTGGTTCGTCCCAACTTGTTCCGGACGTTCTGGGTAAAGAAGTGCGCAACGAGTTCTAGTGTATTGAATTGCGACTATAAAACATTCTCACTTTATGTGAACGTGGACTTTGTGAAGTCTTGGACGTAGATCTTCCTGTCGATCTAAATTGTGGGAAGCCGTCATTTGCAGGGATTCAATTCATTTCGTGGACTCTGATACACCAACTCGTTCCAGCAGTAGAAGCTTTGGATCATCTGCAAAGATTGACTCTATATCACGGGGAATTTTCGCCGAAATTCAACGGAAGCAACAAATTTCAGGAACGGGAGCAACAGAAAACGAAGGTGTCACGGTAATCTAGCAATACGCGCAGATGATGATAGGATCTCGACCTCAACCCTCCAGGAAGTTGAGAAGGAAGTTGATCGGTTGAAAAACAACAACAAAAATCATCAATTTGTTTGAATCAAATAACATTTTTATATGATTTGAAAGAACAATATGTGGATAACTTATTTTTGATACAGCTCTTATTTATCAGCCGGAAGTATACCACACATCAATAGGCAATATCCCCGGCGTCTGCGCAAGTACGAACCTGTAAGTCATCAAGATTGACCGGAAAGGACGTAGAATAACATCTAGGGATCCTTAGTTTACCAAGCTCTTAAAATAGTGCCACCCATTGTCATCTTCGGAAAAAAATCGTCGCTTATTGGTTCGCCCAACTTGTTCCGGACGCCCTGGTTATGCAGAATCCGTGGATGATGACTTTCTCGTAAATCAGGAAGTGAGCAACGAGTTCGAGTGAATTTAATTCACGACCTTAAAAACTTCTCGTTTAGAGGTACGTGGACTGTGTGATGTATTGGACGAAGATTTTCCGGTAGATTTAAATTATAGGAGAAGTTGTCATCCGTAAGAAACTAATTCATTTCATGGACGCTGATACACCAACTCTTTCCAGCATAAGAAGCTTTAGGTCATCTGCAATGATTGAATCTATTTCACGGAGAATTTCCACTAAGATTGAGCGGGCGCAACAAAGCTCTAAGCCTTCCATCGAATGCACCAATATTATATTATATTAATGTTCCTCAACTATTTTTAAGCTTACTAACTATGTAGGAACAATTGCTGGAACCGCACGTGGATACTTCAGCGAAATCTTGTGCATTGATATTTTCAACAAATTGCGCAGATGCAGGTGAACAAGTCGCTCCAAAGGTAACAAGGTCCATGACGCAGGCTTCGATAGAATCCAGTGAACTGTTTCGCCAGAAAAAAACACTGAGCGAGACGAACTTGGACATGCATTAAGAGTTGATGAAACATCTCCTTGATGTCACCATAGACGGTTACTGGGAATTGACGAAAACGAACTGCTGTGGTAGAGGGCAGTACTTTGACGAGCTCCTAAACGGCAATGTCACTGTAAACGAAGGTGTCACGGTAATAAATCTAGGAAGAAGTAGAGTAAATAGTTCGGTTGAAAAACAACAAAGCTGCTGGAGTTGACCAACTCTCAAGCAATGTATTAAAATACGGTGGTAAAGCACTGAAAGGGCGCTGCACTGGGTAATTACCAATATTTGAGAGGAAGAGCATTTACCGGATGATTGGATGGAAAGTATCGTGTGACCCATCTATTAAAAGGGTGCCATCACGCTACTGAGGGCCACCTGCAAGTTGCTCTTCCAAATGTTATCCGATTGGCTGTCACCAATTCCAAAGGAGTTCGTGGGGCAATACCAAGCGGGCTTCATGGGTGTTCGTGGTGCTACGGAATACATTTTTGCGATTCGGCAATTGGGTATATACGTACCCACACATCATCGTTTTATCGATTTCAAATCAGGTTACGATACAATCGATAGAGGCAGCTTTGGTGAAAACAACGATGAATCGAGGTTTTCAGAGTCTCAGGGACACTCTCTAGTCGTCCTTTCCTATCTCAGAGAGGGTTACGGCAGTGTGATGGATTGTCATCTTGCTATTTTATGTGCTATTTAGCATTGCATTGGAGGGTATGAATCGAAGAGCGGGCAGACACAAGAACTTCAGGAAGTCTGTCCAACTTTTTGGCTTCACTGACGCCGTTGATACCGTAGTACGTAACTTTGAGAGGACTGGAATTTTGATTAATGCGCCAAAAACAAAATACATGAGAGGAAAAGGCTAACAAGAAGACAAAGTTAGCCTTCAGCCACTGGTTCATTGGTGACCGCCGATAACGACATCAGCAAAGAGATACAAATGCACTTAATGGCTGGCAGATGTGCGTACATTGGACTCCGAAGGACGCTAAGATCAACCAACTTTACCGAATTACAAAGTTAACCAACTACAGGACATTGATTAGATCGGTAGTGCTCTACGGGCACGAGACATGTACATTCTTCGTAGAGGACCAACGCGCCCTTGGCGTCTTAGAACGGAGGGTGTTGCGTACGATCTAAAGTAGAGTGCAGATGTAAGACTGAACATGGAGGAGGCGAATGAACCACGATTTGCAACATTTGCTGTGAGAACCACCCATCATACACACCGCTAAAATCGGTCGACTTAGGTGAGCTGGGCATGTCGTAAGAATGTAAGCCAACAGCCCAGTTAATGATCCTCGAAAACAAAACGACTGGCATAAGAAGAAGAGGAGCGCAACGAGCAAATTGGACCGATCAAGTAGGAGGCGACCTGTGGACCTTTTATAGACTGCAAGACTGGCGAAATGCAGCCGTGGACCGAATAGAATGGAGACAAATTCTGTATTCAGCAGAGCCACCCTGAACTTAGTCTTAGCAAGAGGTCGTAAATAAGAGGTCAGTAGATTGGGCCCCATCGGAAGTTTTGAATTAAAGGTTTTTAGATTCAATCACTCTGTGCGCGTAACTCTTCCCCATGAACTCCGCAATTTGCTCTTGGACCCGCTCTTTCAGTAATGGATCCTACGAAACCTTCCTCACCAAAACCTGAAGACGTTTAATTACCATCATCTGGATTGTCATCACGCCTTACGAGCTCGGTTTTTAAGCCACGTTCCATACGTATTGTCGTCCTGTTGTTTTCAAGTGCAATGTAATCTTGCCAACTACTGGTATATGGATGTAAATCTCTGCTAACTGCATTGGTGTGCCGGCGATACAGCCAAAGATGCTCCAACCCAGTTGGCACTTTACTGAAATTGGGTTACCTATTGGATACTTGCTCTTGAAAATTTGAGTAGAAGTAGTTTAAAGTGATTTTTGTTGTTGTATTTTTATTGCAGTCAGTTTTTCGAATATTAGAAGAAAATGGCGTCACGAATTGATTTTGCGCAAGCACCTGGAAAATACTCAACTCTCTTATCGGGACATTGGAAAACAACTCGGAATCGTGCAGTCAACGTGCAGTGAGTCGTGTGATTAAACGTTACAACGAAACTCTGATCATCGAACGGAACAAGAAATGCGGTCAGAATGGATGTTCTATTAGTGACCAGGATCACAAGCGTGCCGTAAAAGCGTTTAAGCGGGATCCCAATGCTTCGGTCAGGGATGTGACCAAAACGTTAAATCTATCGAAGTCCTTCGTCCAGAAAGCCATGAATTGGGAGGGACTGCATACGTAAAAAGTGCTGCCTGCTCCAATTCGTGGCGAACGGAAAAATATGGCGGGCATGTCACGGGTCCGGAAACTGTACACCCAGATGCTGACGAACCCTTATTGTCTCATCATGGATGATGAGATTTAAGTCAAGGTGGACTTCCTGCAGCTTCCTGGGCTACTGTTCTTCACCGCCCAGCACAAGTTTGATGTTCCAGAAGAAGTAAGGAAGCAGAAACTTTCAAAGTTTGTCAAGAAAAACGTGATTTGGCAAGCAATCTGCTCATGTAGCAAACGGATTTCGCCATTCATGACTAGCGGTACTGTTAACGGGGAGATCTACCTCAGGGAATGTCTAAAGAAGCGTCTGCATCTTTTGTTAAAGCAACACGAGGGCCCTACGATTTTCTGGCGGAATCTAGCTTCGTTTGTACCCAATAACACGAACACCCCCCCATCATAAATTACTGGGTTATTATGAAGCAGACACTACGGAAGCATCGCAAGGAGGTCAAGTCTTGAGAAGTCATGAAGAAAAAGTAGGTTTACGTACATAAGAAGCAGCAGCCAGATGTTGTACAGAACCTAATGAGTGGAGTTAAGCGTAAGGTGTGAGTGTACGGTTATGATATTGAAGTTGAATATAATAAATATGCCAAAAGTATGATGAGTTATATTTCATTGTCTGAAAGTTTGAAAAGGATCGGCCAACTAAGTAATTTTCTACAGCATTTTTTCCGTGATCCAATTTGATGTGTAACACTTATTAGGACTACTGGAAGCACTCGAAACAGAGACTGCTAACTCATGTGGACAACCCACTAGCAAACCAGGAAGCTTCTCCACAAGTTCCTGTACGAGGACCGGATTGGCCAAGCGTGTAAACTATTTTGTTTGGACGGTTAGCCCGAATTCCATCACAGTCTCTAAACGATCGTGTCGAGGTGCTATTTTTTGAATGAACCTTTTCGGTGAGCAATCGGATGAGGAGTTCTGGTCTGTCGTGCAAGGTGTGTAGCGTATTGACCACTTGCGGAACGCTTGAAGGAAGAAGAAGTCGGCTCCAAGTGCATGTCAGATTCAATGTGTCAGTGTAGTACCCACATACCTCAGTTGTTTGCTTGAAGCCGCAGACGAATATGAATTGCTCAGGATTGCTTGAAAAGAACGGCAGTTCTCTTCCCTTTACCTTTCTATTTGCTATCTGATTCGCACTTAGTGCCGTGGGAAATGCGGCCGATTTTCCTTGATGCTTATTCCAGGGTCGACTCATGGGGATACTCCATGGGACCGAGGGAATAAAGCCCGATTCACAGTATATTTGGACGTATTCAAGTGATCATAACTCAAGAATTAAATAACATACACGGTAAATCGAAACCTCAAACATAAGGTTATTTATTCAGCTTTCAAACAATATAAAGGGTGTCCACGATGAAATTGCCACACACAAAATTGATTCGCAAAATTCGAGTTTTCATGCGATTGCGATCAAATTTTCAGGGATTGAGAAATAACTATTAAACTTCATTTTACCATTTTATTCGTATTTTATTTACAGTCCATACGCAAATGCCCGCACCTTGGCCTTAACTCCGGCCATAAGATTCTGCACAACCTGTGAATCAACCGTTTTTTGCATGTAAACCCATACTTTCTTCAGTTCCTCGACTGTCTTCACTACCTTAGGTCGTTTAAGAAGGTGCTGCTTCATAATCGCCCAGTACTTCTCGATGGGGCGGAGATCCGGAGTGTTGAGAGGGTTGAACATTTTCGGCACGAAATTGACCTTATTGTCCGCATACCACTTCAGCACGTCCTTGGAGTAGTGGCATGAGGCCAAATCCGGCCAGAAGATTGTTAGGACGTTGTGGGCCTTCAGGAGAGGAAACAGCCGCTTCTGGAGGCACTATTTTATGTACACCTGTCCGTTCATCGTGTCCTGGGTCACGAAAGGTGCACTCCGCTTCCCGCACGTGCAGATGGCTTGCCAAACCAGGAATTTCTTCGCAAATTTGGACATCTTCTGAGTGCGGACATGCTCCGGAACGCTGAACTTATCCTTGGCCGTGAAAAACAGGTTGCCGGGGATCTGTTTGAAGTCGGCCTTCACATATGTTTCGTCGTCCATGATCCAGCATTCAACTTTCGTCAGCATGTTGAGGTACAACTTCCTGGCACGGGTTTTGGCGGACTTGTTCTGCTTCTCGTCGCGATTTGTACCTTGAACGTTCGAAGCCCAGCCTTAGTTTTGGCCTTCTGGACAAAACTTCGGCTTAGGTGCAGCTTCTTAGCCACATCCCGAACGGAGGCGTTCGTTCGGATTTCAGTTGAAGGCCCCAACTACGCGGTTGTGATTTTTGGTGTTGTACGGAATACTTTTTCCTTCACTTCTGGGCTTCCGATCGGTGGTCAACCGTTCCTCGAACCGCTTAATCACTCGCGACACCGTGGAATTCGCGATTCCCAACGTTTTAGCGATGGAACGATGCGAGAGATCCTTGTTCTCGTGATGAATGCGCAAGATTTTATCACGCACGAGCTGTTCTTTCGACTCCATTTCCGCGAGTTTTGATCACAGGACTTTAAAACTTGCAGGATGTAAATAATGCACTATGAACTAAATCCACCCAAATTTTCATTAAATTCTACCCAACGGTTAAAAAGTTAGAGCAATTTCATAGTGTGGCAATTTCATCGTGGACACCCTTTATAACAAGTTATTACATTTCACCGTGAACACAATGAACTGCCGCACTCTACTTGTGATCAATGCCATCATGATCTGCACAGTCACTGGTGACCTTACTGCATCCTCGAAGTTTTCGCTTGACAATTGCCCAATATTTTTCGGTGAGTCTGAACTCAGGGCAATTCGGAGGAATAATCTCTGTGGCGATGATACAAAAAAATTAACATTGTTTGCAGCATACCATTCTAGTACCTCCTTAGAGTAGTGACAGCTGGCTAGAACCAGCCAAAACAAAACGTTGGTCTTGGGTTGCCCAATGAAGAGTAAAATCCATTTTTTCAGACACTCTTCAATGTAAACCTTCGACGTCATTGTGAGAGATGTGATGAAAACCTTGGTTTTAAGGCCACAACTGCAGATTTCTTGCCAAATCATAAGTTTCCGAGCAAACTTATTAGTAAAAACAAATATAAACCTGGAAGCGACATCCACACGACCAGTTCCCAGGTGAAATTTTCATTTTTCCACTATTTCAGCTAGAAAAGGCGCATCTAGAAAATGTTTCGCAACTGAATTCCAAGCACATAAAAAAAAGTTTATTCAAACGTTGCCATCAATGGGCTGTAGCAATTTACTGCGTGAAGTAATAGTGTTCAACTGCAAATAAATGTACGTACTCTACAATGTTGCATTGCAAGTAATACCGCAAGTGTGTATATTCAAATAAACCATGGCCCAATCGCTTTGTGCCGCGAAGAACCTTACTTGCAATTAAGATGCACGCTTGATATCATTAAATTCCATGTGGGTCTGCTAACTGCGGGGACAAGTTGCATAACAATCGTGATTCCTAACTAGCATCGCCGTCAAATGCAATCCAAAGGTATTGGTTTTACCTCAGAAATCAATTATTGTCTTACTCAAATTACACTGCCTCTTCCCAATCAGCTAATCTGGTGGCGTGATACATTGTGCCCGAAGGCAGCACATTTAGATTGAATGGACGAAAATAAGCAGCTAACAAGGAAAACCTGCCACGACAGGCATCTCCCGGAAATCAAACAGACGACCGAAATCGATACACTGCTGGAGTATTTCGTGTGTTTTCCTTCGCGTCGTCGATCGAGATAGATTAAGAAAATACACTTTTGGTCGCTCCACCATCATCCATTGTATTGGTTTATGGGTGGTCTCCCGTGATGTAAGGGGAGATAGAAAGATCTCTCCACGTATAGAATAACAACAGCCAATTGTCCGTGGTGCATATGGGAATCAGATTTTCCCCACCGGCTAAGTGGAAAGGACTACTGTTGCTGCTGCTGCTGGTGCTGCTGGTTGGGGTTTGAGACAACAATAGAGAAAGAATATACAGATTTGTTACGGGGCACTGGTAAGGGGGGGGGGGGGAGGGGCATGCGGGTGAACAGCAATATATCCAGAGTGCAACGAAACAACACCCATTAACATATGTTAATTTCATAGTCTGCCCTCGCGCGCGTCATGATCGTACATCTTCATAGTCTATCGTGGCCAGAGACTTGGCTAAACGATGGTGGTGGGCAAAGTGGGTAGCTTGTAGCAACGTGGTAGCAGCCGAGAAGAATCAAAACAACACTGCTTCAGGTAATGGCTCTCGCGGTAGGAACCTGGAATGATGGCAGTGTTGTAGGATTTTAGAGGGAATGTTTGTAGTTGGCAAAAGACTCTTAACCCCAATCGAGATTGCCGACTATATCAATATAACATAGATTCGGCAATTGGAGTTCTATCAAATGAACAATGATGAAACATAAAACGTGCCCAGAAATATCATAAACGTAGGCTTAACAGAAATTTAAAATTTTACGATAAGTATTTCATTAGAAAGGTTCAGCTATAGCTGAATCTCTGTTGCTAACTGAATTCATGACATTTGTTTGAACGAATTAAAAAGCAACTAGAAAATGAGAAGAAAGATAAGAAATTTCCATTTAATTCCAACTACTTTGATTGATATTTCTGACAGATACGCGTATTTTGTCTAAAGTATGCAGACTTCTTTAAGGTCAACATCATACTTTTCACATCAACAAGAAGTCCTACGTCTACTTAGCAACTATATAACTGACATAACGCACCCTTTTTTCTCAACATTTATTTTCCTCGACTATTTTCCTTTACACTTTTGCAATAAAAGATTTATTTAAATTTCACCACCCCTCCCAAACATTCGAACCTTTGACTTGACTCCTGCCATGTTTGGACAAGCTTCTCTCCTCTGGTTTTGCAAGCTTTCGTCCACATCTGCTTGAAGTTTTGAACCGATTTTAACTCTTCTCCCATTTTTGGGAAACCAGCCTTCATGGTATCCCAGAGTTTTTCGATCAGTTTGGAGAATTAATGCCGACAAACCACAATAACTGTTGAGTAGTGGCAAGATGACAAATCAGGCCAAAACAGAGTGAATGCTGCTTTAGAAATGGCAATGGGCGTTTTGGAAGGCACTCTTTGCTGTAGATTTCACTGTCAGTAACGCGGTTGAGATGAATGGATGGCTGATTTTACCCCAAACAAGGCTTGCCAAACGAGATATTACACAGAAAAAAAAAGCGTTCCCGAAAATGAAAACGGTCCGTGAACTAGTTCACGTTTTCATGATTTTACCCATTAAACGTTATTTACTTCATGATGACGTGATTCAGTTCACGGTGTATTTTTGCTTGTTCTCGAATTCATGACTGCAGTTCACGGATCTGGACGCGGTTTTTTTCGTGTATTTTGGATTTTTTTCTATCTTCTGTTCATAAAACTTTGACTGTAGGCTTTCGCTGTCCTTCTGTCTGTTCTTCTTTGTAGAATTTATTACCAGGGATTTGTGAAAATTCAGCCTTCAAGTGTGTTTCATCGTCCTGTATGATGCTTGTTTGGTTAACAACAAACCATATAGCTTTCAGGTCTGATTATTCGCATTCAAGCCTTTTATCACCTCGGCGCGCGGCGAGGTTTCTTCTTGGCTGTTAGTGACCTCAGTCACATCTCACTTTGATTTCCTGTACAGTTAGCTTAGCTTCTTCTTTTTATTTAGCATTTCAGGCTTATTGTTTTCACAATTAGCATATTGCTTGCACTCAACTCAGTATTCTAAATGCACTTCCACAATTATCAATTGAGAACTTCCGATGCCGATGTGGCAAGTACAATCATAGCCTATGCTCAGGAAGTCGAGAAATTTTCCTTAACGAAAAATTCCTAGACCACACCGTTAATCGAACCCAGCAACCTCTAGTATGATGTTGGTTTGTAGCCGTGCCTTTACCGACTGAGCTATGGGAGGACACAATTGACTTAGCTTCGTCCACTTTTTTGGCAACATCTTTGACCACGAGGTTCTCATCTCATTTGTTGCGTGTTCCCCTTTTCGACTGCTTGCTTGGCTTACTATGAGGCGTTTTGGTTTCAAGAAACTTGCTGATGACATTGGGCACCGTTTGTTGCGTTACCCGGACCGAATACACGATTGTTTTCTGTGAACGATTATGATTTTCTATCCACTTGTCGGAAATAACATTTCACAGATCCTGTTGTCGAGACACAATTTTCAAAAGTTCAATTTAAAATTAAACGATATGTACGTTGACGTTCCCTCATAGCGAGTATATTCCTGCTTGTCAGACGCATTAATTTGGTTTGTATCGATACGTTAATAAACTCTCTACCTAGCAGGTACCTTGAACAAATTAAACAAACCATATACTTTACTTTAAAGCATACGTTAGGTGCTTATGAGCAAATTGGAAGACGATAATTTTCGGATTTTTTAATACTTTTGGATAAAAATGATTGACTTGAGCATTACTCAAAAAAAAACAAAACCATCGCAAAAGTTTCACCAATTTTAGCTTATGAATTGATAAACAAGCAAATATTGTTTTCCAAATTTTCATGACTCAGAAAATGGTTTATCCGGCTTTTCCAAGCAATTTTTCTCCACTGTGAAAAATTTTGTAGGAAAACTGGCAACCCTGCATTTTAAAATTTTGATTTTTGTTCATATATTCATGAGCCTTACGCTTGGACAAAGTTTCGTATCGATCTGAAACCCTTCGGCACAAACCTGTACGGTTTAAATAAATAATCCCCATTTTTGTATGAAAATGAGTGACAAACCCATTGTTTTTCAAGCATTACTAGGGACGTAAAAGAAACCATCGCCAAAATTTCACCAATGCAAGCTTGTAAATTAATAAATAAGAAAACATTTTTTTCCGAATTTTTCATGACTCAGAAAATGGATTTACGGCTTTTCCAAACAAAATTCGTCACTTTCGAAAAAAAATAGAGAAATTTGTTTTAAGGATATATTATTTTCAAATTTTTGAGAAAATTTCATTATAGGTTGTATTAAAAAAAATGTTCTACGACTAATCGTTCTTTAGTTATGAATTTTCTAATTTAGTGATGTTCGGGAAAATCTGAAAACTTAGAATTTTAAATTAGGTTTTTTAATCATATATCCATGAGCCCTACGCATAGACAAAGTTTCGTAACAAAATGTAAAAAATAGGTACGATAATAAATAAAAATTCCAAATATGTACGATGATAAATAAAAATTCCCACCTGGTTTTGAGATATTTTAGAGTTAGGTTCAAGATCATTTGTAAGATTTACGTAGATACGGATGCCGAAATACTCTTCAATAATTATCAACATTATTATATAAATATAAAATGCTAATACAGGAAATGGAAGGGACCATCAGGGCAACCAACTGAAGCATTCTGGATGGGGAGTGTGGGAATGCTAACAGTTTGTGAAATAGAGGGCGGGCTCTTCTCCCCACCCATTGGGGCATCGGTATGTTAGAAAGCTCTTATGACCAATTGTTCAATCGTGTTGTTCTGAAGAGTATAAGCGTATAAGTGATATTGCCTATCGATCCACCCAACCCGTTTTTGGCCCAAACAATGGCATGGTACCCGACCAGAAGCGTATAACATAAACATAACAAAACTATAACAAACCTTGTTAAGACTAACTGATTGTGATATGAATTTGTTAAACACATTTTCGTCTGCATAATTGTATAACATGATCACGGTAACCCCTATGCCAGGTAAGTATGAATTGTATAACATATTTATAACAAACTAAGATATAAAGCCCTGGGAGACACAATCTTCGTAACGAAATAAATTAATTCTATCACTAGCTGATATGATTTTGCTTCATCGTAACAAAACTGTTATAAAGTTTGTTTTGTTTTTGTTATATCTGTATCATAGTTTGCTATAATTTTGTTACCTCTTGAGGATAGTTTGTTACAATTTCTGATATTTTAACAACATCCGCGATCTATTATAAAAACAGCTTAACTGAATAACAAAACCTGAAATAATTTTGTTGTTTCCTTTTGGTCGGGTAAGGATAATCAATGGTTATTAAAGCTTGATCAAGTCTTACAGAGAAAAGAGCCCATTGCTGCAGGACTTAGTGTCCATGTTACAAGGGTGGTACTAAGGTGTGGCCCAGTTAGAATTGGAACATCAACTATTACTGAAAATACAAAAAAAATATCATCTCGATTTTGAAGAAATCAGCGCACATTTCTCAGGATACGTGTCATCAACCGGCGCACATTATTCTCATCCATCGTTTTGGCAATCTTATTCCCCTTGGTTCTCAATTCATTGATGTTTTTGACGACACTGCAATGCACCTTCAACTTCCTCTTCATAATAGCCCAAAATCTCCCTATCAGTCTGAGTTGGGGTCAGTTAGGTGGGTTGAGTTCATTCGGTATAAACTGAATCCCAATGGTTTCATACCACTCTAGCACTGTTTTACTGTGGTGACAGCTTGCAAGATCTGGCCAAAACATGACAGGTTCATTGAAGAATCTGATGATTTTTTTTCAATATTCGCTTTTGGAGACATTCCGTTTTGTACAGCTCTGATTTAAATGTCGTATCAGTGATGAAAACCATGGTCTTCCTACCGCAGCTACAGATGCCTTGCCAAATCATGTGTCTACGTGCAAATTTATCTGCAAACACAAACTTGAATTTAGCAGGAACATTCCATAGCCATAGCCAAGTTTCAAGCACGGTATGACTTGAAGTCTTCCCGGAGACGAAAGCGTAGCACGGTAATGCATGCTGCGCGAAACTTTGTGGCTAAATCGCGGTCTGAGATGTTGGGGTTTGCCTTAATATTCTTGATGACTTCGTTCCGCAGTTGACATCGTCGACAATGTTTCTCTGTACTCCTTGAAAACATGCATACGGTATTTCGGGGAAAACCCAACGGTTGAGTAAGTTTTGGCCTAGACCACGAAAGGTTTTCCAAATGATTGCGCACAATAATTTTTCTTCTTTCTTCTTCCATTTTGTTTTTCTCTTAAGCACGTTCAAACTGCACCGCGAAAAAAAACTTCTGACGTTGTTATTGTTATAGGGAACACATAAGATGTCATAGTTTACAAATCCGACCACTAGAGTCGCTGTAAGAATCAAAAATGTTTGTTTCAATACTAAATGGGCCACACCTTACATATCATACATCATACATCATATAATCGTTCTACTAACACGCTCGAAAAAATGTTTTTTATTGTGTTTTAAAAAATGTGAAGTAAGAAGACGCAATGATTCTCAGTACCGAAAAAAAAACAATTTGGCTCAAGAGTAGTTTTTAAAAGGGCAGATGGATTTTAGTCACAAAATTGTTGCTCGGAATCTTAATAAAAAAACAAAATCTCTTGTTCTCACCACAAAAACTAATGGCAAAATCGCTACGTTGTGTTTTATTTTTACGTTTCAGAGTATCTATTCCCATGAACACGGTTGTTCGAACAACGGCAGGTAAGTTTTTCGCCTTTAGGCTTCCAAACTTCTCCAATTCCGTGAAACAATAAGTATCCGTGGTAACTTTAATCAACCACTCTAACCGACAATCAGAAACACTTTAACCTTAAGTTTTCAATTTTGCCTTAAGTCTATATTGGTCGGTCGAGTATGATCGGATAAAGCGTTGCCAGTGCGCCGAAATAAAGTAGCGCAAGTGAGCCGATAGTCCAAGAGCTGCTGGGAATTCGCATGCAATTTAGTTGTGCTTTTGCTCTAATCGACCAGTCAACTTAGTATATTTTTCAAACCACACCTGTTATCGCAGATAGATCTGTTCCAATGATTGGCATTCAAAATAAAATAAAAATCTCTTGCTGATAATCTTAGCACACCTGTTTTCGAGATTCCTTGATCACAAAGCTATTGATTGAACAAACAGATTGATTGATTGACTTTATTAGCAAGATTTTCTGCGTTTGGCTGGTTCGTATCTTATGAACAAACAGTTCGCAATATAAAGATTTATCCCTCACACGGTTTGCTTCGTAATTAAATTTTAATTTTAATTTCAAAACGTTTAAGTTCTAAATGAAATATATTCCGTTAGGAACGCTGATAAAAGATAATAAATATGAATAAATTGAGGCAAAATAAGCATATCTATAAAAAAAACAGGATAAGCTTTTTCAAGCGGAATTAAGAAGAATTTGCTCGCGTTTACTGTTTCAGTTCATTATTTGTAATTTCATTTGAGGTGATCAAGTGCAGTGTTGATTTGAAATTTCCTAGTTTTCCAAAATTAATGTACTCATTTACAGGTATTAAAACAATTTTTTTATTCACTTTTTTCTGTTTTTTATGGAAAACTTTAATTTCATTATGAAAATTCATTATGTTTTTTTGGACTATTAGGGTAGGTAACGACTTAAGCACCCCGAGCCCTATTCCAAGCACGGGGTTAACGTTAACCTACAACGCTCGTTTTTTGCAATATGGTGCTCCATCTAGTGAAGCACCTTACTACAAAAAATGAGCGTTGTAGGTTAACGTTAACCCCGTGCTTGGAATAGGGTCTCGGGGTGCTTAAGTCGTTACCTACCCTATTATATTTTTTTTGCATTTTATTCAAAATTCTACTGCTTTTTATCAACTGCTGTTTCAAAAATTGCTTATGGAAATTCTATGCTTTTTTAAAAAAAAATTCGTTTTTGATTAGATTTTGATCTTTTTTTCTACAGGAAGATTTGAATTTTTTTTTTCTAATTTTTTTAAAATATATTTTTTATTGCAAGATTGCATTGCGTTTTAATTGCTTTCTTAATATTTTTCTATTGGAAATTTTCGTTTTATTAGGAAAAGTTGTTTTTTTTTTTGCGGGAATTTTTTATTGTATTTTATATTTAATTCGATTGCGATACATAAAATCGCTATTCAGAATTTTAAATAATAAAAGCAAATGTATTCTGTATTCTTTTTTCATGAAAATTATTCGTTGTTGATAAGATTATGGTGTTTTTTTTTATTTTGCGGGCAGCCCTTCAATTTTCATTTTGGGATAAATAAATTAATCCCGCCCATCTTAGTAGTGAAACCAAAATGCTTGAGTACGATAATAGAGAAGCAGTGATTGGCTGGTTTTGACGGAATCTATTTCGTATATTATACAAAAAGGTGTAATGATAGCATTTTACCAGCAAAAAAACGAATAAATGCTTCATACAATATACAAGCCATTTGTACTATATACAAAATCCATTTTAACGAAAAACAATTCAGTATAGAGAGAAATTATTCATAAAAATAAAAAATAAATCCTCCAAATAATTGATCTCACCTAAATTTTCAAAAGAGCTCATTCTTTCTGCGACACCCTATAAATATTGTTTTAAAGTTACGGAATCATTCCAAAAGAAATACATTTTTTATTACAAACAACGTTTTTCTTCGGTGGAGTGCAAATGGAAGACGGAACGTGGAGGAGACGAATGAACCACGAATTGCACCAGTTGCTGGGAGAACCTCCCATCGTACACATCGAAAAAATCAGTCGACTACGATGGGCTGGGCATGTCGTAAGAATGTCGGACGACAGCCCTGTGAAAATGGTTCTCGATAACGAACCGACAGGTACAAGAAGAAGAGGCGCGCAACGAGCAAGGTGGATCGATCAATTAAAAGGCGACCTGCGAACCCTCCGCAGACAGCGAGGCTGGCGAGTGACAGCCATGGACCGAATAGAATGGAGACAACTTCTGTCTACAGCAGAGGCCACGCCGGCCTTAGTCTGATTGGTTAGGTAAGGTAACGTTTTTCTTCTGTGAGCATCTGGAACAATGCCCATCCAAGAATCTAATGAATCTCAATTGAGAGTTTCGAAAATACAACAAATATGTATTCAAAGAAATCACAAATCATTATAAAACATCCCAAACATAATAAACTGACAACACTTCTTACCTTACACTTACCTTACCGCTCGTTGACAGACAAATACAACGAACCGAGCGTCACTTTTTGACCCCATCCGGTAGTGAAGCAAACATAAAAGTTTATTAAATTTTCGTGATTGAATATTGATGCCCGATTGGCTGTGAACCGATCCTTCAGCACATCCGAGATTTCATCCAGCTTCGCCAGGTTACGATCATACCGACCGGCTGGGCTGGCGCTGAAACTTCTCAAAAAGCCCGTCCTTAGCTATAGGCCATGAGTATGTGTGTTTGTTTGTTTGTTTGTTCGGCCTGCGCATATTAAGCTCCCGAGCTCATTCATAAGAGACCCGTTCGTGCCACCACTGCTGCACTGCCGCCGTTTGCTGCACTTTGGCCAAGAATTTGTTCGCCGTGCTCTCTGGGGTCGTGTCCAGTGCAGAACTGCGCAAAATCAGTTGTAGAGATAAGAAAGAAGGAACAATGGATTGGCAAGGGTAAAAAACTCATTTTCACTCTTTTGATGTTGAGCCTCTTCAGCTGGAGTTGAATGCTCAAAAGAGGCGCCAAGTATAGAACGTTCGTCCCGCTGTTGAAAAAAAAGGTAAGGAGGAAGAGAGAGATTGCGGGGAATCATTCTCCTCGCTTTCTTTGAGCTTGAGGTATTCCAAGAAATCTTGGCACAAAAGATCATGTAGCTTCTTTCAATTCCGTCTCCTGTTTCTGCGGACCTTAACCTGCCATCAGTGCCCTTAGCTCCATGCAGGGGATAATATTTATCGCTCCCGATTAGTCGTTAATTAGTCACAGTTTATGTCATACATTATTGTCTTGTTAATTACAGAATGATAAATTTGCGCACAACTTTCCTGTAACACGGAGCGCGAAAGATTTCGCACCGCCTTTGAACATGCATGCCGGGATGGAATTTTGCATCATTGCGTCTCCTGTGCAGCAGCTTACCAGATCTCGATGGTCGTGATCCGCCAGTTCAAAGCAATCGTCTCGTTACAACAACAACCTCCCTGTCCTGTCGCATCCGTCTCTGCCACCATCGTGTAATCGATACAAACTAAAACACGAAAAAACTACACATTAACTCCTCTAACTTGATTAGATACGGAAAATTG
This sequence comes from Aedes japonicus, assembly GCA_034211315.2. Classification (NCBI taxonomy): domain Eukaryota; kingdom Metazoa; phylum Arthropoda; class Insecta; order Diptera; family Culicidae; genus Aedes; species Aedes japonicus. The sequence goes on along the minus strand of JASCZW010004677.1, from coordinate 152,554 downwards.
ATTTTTGTCACGATTTTCTTCTGTTTTCATAATCAATGGAACTTCTGTGGTACGACGCGGGAACTTTGTTTTGAAGCTTTCTGCCCTTCTGGGCGCCTGAGTGCTGGAGCTGCGGAAAATGCTCCCATTAGACGGCAAACAAATTTGCTTCACTTTTCGACATGTTGTTAGGGCATAGTTTCAGTTCCTTTCCCCCCTCGGATCACCAGCGAGTTTGCGTGGATTTCCAGGAGAGAAATACTTTCCCCCTCACCGTCTTCGGTGTAGGTGAAACGAAATCGGCGCAAATTACACTCTTTCTCTTACCCTACCCAGTGGAATCTATGGAGTCCGCAGTACTTGGCTTATGCTTTGGAAGTTCGTCCTATAGGTCTACCACGCGGAACAACGAACAGATATTGACTTGCGTTCCGAGGGAGGGTGGTTTCAATTTTCTGCACGACGACGACGACGGCGGCGGCGGCGATCATATGGCGTAAGGAAGCGAAACACATTTTGTTTTAATTTGCCATTTAACTATATTTTGTCGCAGCAAACCAAAGCCGATGTCGTTCGTTGTTTTGCCTTCCTGAATTTGTCATAATTTATGAGACATTCTTCCCGGACGCCACAAATGCTTAGGTGCGGCACTGGACTTGCTGCTTACTTGCAGGTGATGGCGCGGTGTATGAGAATTTATTACTTAGATAATTGATTTTCTGCGCGACGCCATGTCCATACGTTGCGGGAGTGTGCGGTTTTCAAGTGACAACGATATCCTAGGTTTGAGATACGGGGCTGTTTAGGGAGATCCGCGTTCCTTTCGAAAAAGAAAATAAAATGTAAGCACTTCAGACAATACCAGTTCTAGCGGAAGACGGTCGGCAAAAGAACGTCAATCGGTGTGTTTCTGAGTGAGATTTACAGATAGATATTAATAACCATTACTAGAGAAGAAAAAACAACATTATACACTGAAGTTTTTTTTACGACGGTAATGGTACCGCGTAAAAAAACCGCGTTATTTCAAAAACCGACGTAAAAAAAGTCAAGGAAATAAAAATTATAATTCATATTCATATTAAAAGAATATGGTCATAAAATTTTATTGGTGGTGGAAAAACATGGTTCCAGTAACATTGGCCCCCGGGAATCTGCTACAAATAGCAAGAGATTGTTAATTAAATGTGTGAGCAAAGCAGTCTATAGTAGTTATAGAGAGTTTTTGTCTTGGGCAAAGTTTCTCAGTGTATCATTCGTCGTCTTTCGACATTATCATATTAGTTCCATATTGTGCCGCAGAGATGCAGTCTATCTTTTTCAAATGAGGCGCTAGAGAAATGCCGTCTTCGGCAAAGTTCCTCAGTATGTATGTTGTTTGTCGTCGTTTGACTTTGTTGTATTAGTTTGAACGAATGCTTGGCCAGCGGGACTTCTTGCTGCTTGAACCCCGTAATTCATCATATGGCCTTCATGACACTATCCGCTTCATGTCAGCTAGGTTCAACGTTTTGTATTTTCTATTCGACTTTAACTGTACTTTGGCAGCATTCAAGCGGAGACTGATAGAATGGCATACTACGAGAAGGATATTTGATGAGGATAATTGATTGACGACGAGCACTGCTCCGAACTATGGATGTTTCTTATTTTATACATTGACCATACTCTACGTTTGTAATCCTGTTTATTTTAATTATGTTTACGAATGTGTAACTATGCAATGTTTTGTATTGTATTGAATTGTTTTTAACTGTATTGTTTTGCAAATGATATGGGGTTTTTACGCCAAAATCAAACGGCTTTTCCCCGTTATAAACAAATTCATTAAGACCACCTTAGGTCAGATGGAATATATATATATATATATATATATATATATATATATATATATATATATATATATATATATATATATATATATATATATATATATATATATATATATATATATATATATATATATATATATATAAAATAAATAAATAAATAAATAAATTAATAAATATTAGTTCCACATTATGTATACCGTAGAGATGGCGATGCAGATTATCTTTTCCAAATGAAGTGCTAGAGAGTAACCGTCCGTGGCAAAATTTATCAGTATGTCATTCGTCGTCTTTTGACATTGTCATATTAGTTCTAAATTATGTCGCAAATATGGTAGCGCCATCTCTGAGGTACGTTCTGGATCTAACGTGATTATTTCGAATGCCTTTATTATATACAATCAACATCTTTGCTAAAGACAGCACCTTCCTAGAGCACGATTTGGCAATTCAGATTGCGGCGCCATATTTGCGGCGCAATTTGGAACTAATCTGATAATGTCAAGTGACTATATTTTACATTCTCAACAACTTTACTGAGAATGGTAACTCTCTAAAGCTTCATTTGGAAAAGATATTTTACTATGCGGTCCGTTATTTCAAAAAACTACGTAAGAAAACCGTGTTATTAAAAAAAACAACGTAAAAACAGTCAAGTCACAATAGACTTGAAAAAATTTGATTGTTGGTGTTGATTGGACATTTCCCAATTTAGCCTCTGAACAATGCTTTTTAGAACAAGAAAAAATGTTGTTTACAGTTTATTTTATGTACTTTTTTTATAAATCCCATAAAAATTGTTTGCTGTCTTTGTTAAATATCATACGAAATTTTGAGTTTTAATTCCATACCGGTTTTGGACCTGCCTTGGGCTGGCGATTAAATTTAGTTATGTTGCACAGTATTTGGAGGAAATTCCAACGCCTCTGCCAACCTCTCTGGTGATATCTCAAGCTGATCATGGCTGACGAGTATGACAAGCATGTATATTACAGATAGGACGCGGAGGACCTTCTTAGGAAACACCATTTTGAGAAATAGAATAGACTTTCCCAAGTAGTTTGTATTGGTAACAGTGTACACGTTAGTCATTTATCAAAGGATCATATTTTTCACATTAATTTCCTTGTATTGCCTATTTTTTTGTCTTATCAAGCACATGAGGTTGAAATTTTGTTTAACCGTTGCGTGTCCGACAGGGTACTCGGGTACCTGTTTGGATTTCAATTCGCGATATTTCAATGATCTTCCAGATCCAAGAGAATGACGGTCAAAATTGATTGCAGAGGTAAACAGACTTTTCGAGCAAGAAGGAAGGGGGGAGGGATTCCAACTTTTTTTTACCCCTTAACAGGCCGACAGGGTACCTGGGTACCCAAAAAACTAAAATGCATACATCTCCGGCAATTTTCAACCGATTTCAACAGATTTGGACTCTTTGGATTGAGAATTTCCTCTTCTATCAAGTTATAGTCACGATGGACTATTTCAAACACTCTGAATTCTAGGAAATCCGAATTTTCACGGGCATGTTCTGATGTAATGATACTGATCGTGGATTTTGGTAGAAATCCAGCAATATGGGTATCAAACTTCTTAAAAAAAATTCAGCAGATTGACTTTTCTTATTTGGGTTCATCGGATGTATGAAACTTCAAGTAGCCATTCTGAAGCAGGTTCCCCAAGGGTCCGTGGCTGGTCATAGGCATTTTCCAATGGAACCATAACAATATGTGTATCGAACTGCTTGAAATTTTCTCAAGCGTTTGTTGCTTGTAATCCTGAGTTCACCAGACAAGTAGGCCTTGGAGTTACCGTTTCTACCTGAACCGGTCATTTCGAAACAGGTTCCCGTGAGGACTGGAGAGGTCAAAAACATTTTCTGAAGTAAACCCTGACAATATGGGTATCAAAATTCGTGAAATGTCTTCAGTAGGATGTTTGTCAATTTTTTGTGATCATTTGATGATTTGTCCCTGAACCGGCCATTCCGGAACAGTTTCCCGTGAGGCTTCGAGTAGCCTTAAACATTTTCTAAAGTAAACCCTTGCAATATGGGTATCAAAATTCATGAATTTTCTTCAGTAAGTTATTTGTCGTTTTGTGACCGTTTGATGATTTGTCCTCGGACTGACTATTCCGGAACGGGTTCCCGTGGGGCTTTGAGTGGCCAGAAAAATTTCAGAAGGAAACTCTGGCAATATTTGATACCAAATAAACATTCCAGAAACAAATGATCAAATGGCCTTAAAACGTTGACAAATATCCTACTGAAGAAATTTCATGAATTTTGATACCCATATTGCCGAGGTTTTATTTTGAAAATGTTTATGGCCACTCCAAGGCCCACCGGAACCTGTTCCGGAATAACCGGTCTGTAAACACGTCATCAAATGGCCAGAAAATGTTGACAGATATCTTACTGAAGAAATTTCTTGAATGTTGATACCGATATTGCTGGGGTTTCCTTCTATATATGATCGTGGCAACGCTAGGCCTTCTGGGAACCTGTTCCGGAATAACCGGTCCGGGGACAAGTTGGCATATTGAGGTATATGGAATAGAAATGTATTTTAAGGAATTATTCCAAAGGTTTTGACAGTCTTTTCCAGAAATTCACTTGATATTCCCAAATAGTGTCTCCGTACCAAATCTCAACCCCGGAAACCCGGATTTACGGGAACCAGATGAATCCAAATGGATGTTGCTGCTAATTCGCATAAAGCAGATGAGTTTCTGACGGTGAAAACAAAACTAAAATCGTTTAGAGTCGGTTCGGCAGAGATCTTCTGAGGAGCCTGCTAGCTTGCGTCCGTTCAGGTGGCTGGTTCCGAATCAAGTAAACGAGTCGATGTTCGCATGTTCCAACCAGTTGTTGATCAAGTTGTTGCGGGTATATTATGTATTCATGTATTTTTTAAATTTAACAAGTGGAACTATTAAAAAAACAATTTCAAAATATCATGATTGCAGGACAACACCTTTCTGTTCAATCCATGAACACGCTGCAAAAATAGACTAACGAACCAACCATTGATTTCAAACATATATATACCGTAGTGGAAACATACTTCAGTGTACTGCAGCGCCATCTATACAGCGTAATTTGGAACTAATATGATAAAATTAAAATACTACAAATAACATACTGAGAAACTTTGCCAAAGATGGCAACTCTCTAGCGTTTAATTTAGAAAAGATAGACTGCAGTGCCATCTATGCGGCACGATGTGGAATTAATATGACAATGTCCAAAGACGACAAATGACATACTGAGAAAGTTAGCCTAAGACTGCATTTCTTTAGCGCCTCATTTGGAAAAGATAGAATGTAGCGCCATCTCTGCGGCATGATTTGGAACAGACATGATTATATCAAAAGACGATAAACAACATACTGAGAAACTTTGCCGAAGACGGCATTTCTCTAGCGCCTCATATGAAAAAGATAGACTGATACACTGAGAAATTTTGCTGAAGACGTTGTAGCAGATTCCCGGTGGCCAATGTTACTGGAACCATATTTTTCCACCACCAATACATTTTGATGACCATATTCTTTCAATGTGAATATGAATTATCATTTTTATTTCCTTGACTTCTTTTACGTCGTTTTTTGAAATAACGCGGTTTTTTTTGACGCTGATCGCGTAAAAAAAAACTTCAGTGTATTATGAAATTTCTACCAAAATTCAAATTTAAGTGTATTTAGAGACTAATAAATGTGTGCTTAAATCAATTGTTCATGTAGTTTGCATCTTTGGTTTTGAATCCAAAAATGACTACCAAAATGAGTTACTTGTACCCTTTATTCGGTTTGAAAAAAGGAAAACCTTCAATCAATCTTCGACTCCTGCTATTTTTATGTTCTGTTTGAAGCTGGTGAAACTATAAATAAAACTCAAAGTGTCAAGCTGGGTACCAAACAAGTAACGATCTATGATGAAATTTGTCAGAAGCAGATAATTTCCCATCAACCTTGGAGGCTGTAGAAGGGGACAGTAATTTTTTGCTAGAACGAAGAGAAATGAAGAGAAAGTATTGATGGTTCCGTTAGAGTACGGCAGGCTGTGAAATTGAAAGATGCAAGTTGAAAACGAGCGGATGGCATTTTAAGGGTAGTATGCGATCGAGTGCATCTGGAGTAGCTTGGCAAAAGAATACGCGCTCGATCGCATACTACCGTTCAAATGTCCGCCGCTCGATTTCAACTTGCATCTTTCAAATTCACAGTCTGCCGTACTCTAACGGAACTATCAATATTTTCACTTCATTTCTCTTCGTTCTACACTCCCGTTTCATTTTACTCAATTGTTGAGTACAATTGTATACTTTATCTTTTTCTCTAACGGAAATGTTACTCAATTCGTAACAAGTGAATCTACCCAATTGTATGAGTAGATCCGCTCTTTACGAAAATTGAGTAACATATCCGTGAGAGATAAAGAGATAGTATACAATTGTACTCAAAAATTGAGTGAAATAAAACTGGAGTGTAGAAATAAATTACTGTCCACTCCTAGAGCCTCTCATGTTGATGGGAAATTATATGTTTTTGTCAAATTTCATCATTACAGCTATACTAAGAAGTGCACGACGGAAGATTTTGTCTCTCCTTTTTCTCCTCCTCCCCCTCCTCCTCCGGCGGCGTGTCCTCTGCTGTACACAGAAGTTGTTTCCATTGAAATTGGTCCATGTCTGTACCTCGCCAGCCTTGCTGTCTGGGGAGGGTCCGCAGGTCGCCTTCTACTTGATCGATCCACCTAGCTCGTTGCGCGCCTATTCTTCTTGTACCTGTCGGTTCGTTTTCGAGTACCATTTTCACAGGGCTGTCATCCGACATTCTTACGACATGCCCAGCATATCGTAGTCGACCGATTTTTGCGATGTGTACGATGGGAGGTTCTCCCAGCAGCTGGTGCAATTCGTGGTTCATTCGCCTCCTCCACGTTCCGTATTCCATCTGCACTCCACCGTAGATGGTACGCAGCTCCTTCCGTTCAAAGACTCCAAAAGAGCGCGTTGGTCCTCCACTAGCAATGTCCATATTTCGTGGCCGTAGAGAACTACCGGTCTCCAAAGTAGGCACGATTGCCAGCCATAATGCGCTTTTGTATTTCTCTGCTGGTGTCGTTATCGGCGGTCACCAATGAGCCCAGATACACGAATTCGTCTACTACCTCGATTTCATGACCGTCGATCTGAACTCGTGCTAGGAGGCTAACATTGTTTGGCTTACAGAGTTTGTCTCTGTTCCAAACATTACCCTTTTTCCAATGTAAAATGATACAGTGTTTTCAAAAATGAGGTCGAACTTATCTTAAATTGAACCATAACATAACATAGCATTTTCTGGTAATACACTCTCCTGAATTGGATGTTATTGAGCCGATGGAAGCGCCAGAAGGTTGGCCTTGGTTGTGAGGGGCTCTTCATCCATCGTTCTCTTTGCTCAAAATCTAGCCAGATCGTTATGATCAACAGGGATAAAGGGCGAACACGAAATTATTGCGACACCGAAAATGTCATGCCAATTTTGTTTAGATGTTTAGAATCAAAACAAAAGTTTATGGTAGTTTTATACATATATTTACTTCAAAAATCAAAAGAAAAGTTAATCGATGGAGGCTTGAGTGTAAAATTAAACGCATTTTCGCTTGATGCCCTCCATTAAAGTCTTTACAGTGTCATCCGGTACCAGTTTCTCAGTTTTTTTTTCATTTTCTTAACATGTCCTTCTCGTCTTCGACTGTCTTCTTGCTTCCGAAGTTCCCGCTTCATCATTGCCCAGTACTGCTCAACCAGGTGCAGCTCCGGACAGTTTGGCGGATTCATGTCCTTTGGAACAAAATGGACAGAATTGGCCTCATACCACTCCAGGCAATGTTGTATATACTCACCTCAACGAACGCTCAATACCTGTTTTCGAGAGAGATAACTCACAGTGTTCATTTTCGTACCAGCATTGCAGAACGAGATGGAGCGCGACGGTTTGAACGATATGGTGATTCGACTCACCGCGAGAATAGGAAAAACCAGAGAATAAGTTCATAAGAATCAGCTCTATCTCTCTCAGACCTTGAGCACGATCGTAATAACTCATGCAACGTTTGACTCGCAGCCTGAGCATTATTTTGTTGAACAAACAATTTCTTGCTCACTCAGTTGATCGCTAGCAGTTGTCTGGTTCGGAAATTCTAGCAATGCCGCCGCTGGTGTGAGACAATGGCAAAACGAGAAAACAAGGAAATGATTTCCGTTGTAATGCTAATCCAGACGGGCCACGTTGGGATAGCGGCTAGTGTGTTGAAGACTCTGATAAGTGAGCGAGTAAAATATAATTTAATAATCATAATTATCAATTTAAAATCGATTTCGCATCGCGTCTTGGTCATCATGCGTTTGCCGCAGTGTATAAATCAGAATGAAAACATGAATACTGGAATCATAATGTATATATGGAACGATTAAAGAAATGGTTGAAGTAAAAACTAGAAAATAAATGTATATAATTATTGAGATTTATCTTCTTTTTCTGCTATCTTCATTCGGGAATTATTATTTAAAAGAATTCAATTTAAAAGTGGTAGACTGATATTATAAATATCTGTTTTCTTTTAAACTCAGCATAACACGCACATTAATAAGAAGATGGAATGTGACTTTTAAAAACAAATTGGTTTATTTATCTTTGCATCGTACCGTTATATTTCAAATCTCGCGTATCATTTGAAAACAACCAACCGACGATTCTCTTCCTCGACTTCCTCTGTTGTATACCACGGCAAAATAAACAAATCTTTGGCTCTGCGTGTAGCTTTCAACAACTTATGTAATACAAAATATTTTAATAGCTGCGTTATTAACAGAAGGTTGATGAACAAAATCGGTCAATAAGGATAGTTCCTTTGCTCGTGGTACGTGAGAAATCGCTGGCTGCTGAGATGTTGTTGAAAATCTAACACAGTTTCACCGCAATCACGGCATTCCATTTTAAATTACGACACGAAATATTGAAACGCCATTGACCCCATTGCAGCAGTCAGCTGTTGGTATGAAAAGTGTATTTGTTTGGAGCGTAAAATTTTTTTTTTATATAAATCATTTATTTTTACAAGCTCAATCGAGCCTTGTTTTCATACAGAGCCATGTTTTACAGAGCCATGTTTTCATATTTGTATACATAAATTATCTTAAAACTAACGTTAAGAGGATAGAACCGATTACTCGCGGCGGTCTCGAGGTTAATAGGATTAACAACTGAATGGATGGGAAGGTAGGCAGGAGTTTGAAGTAGAACTTACATAACACATTTTTTTTTTAATTCTAAATTGTCAAAAAACTTTTGGCTTCTTTTGACTTGAACATTTTTGAGAAAGAAAAAAAACACACACAAACACAGATAAAAAAAAACTTAAAGTAAACATACAGGTTAAACTAACTACAATCTAAGGCTAATGTTAGTAAAAAACACATAAATGAGCTTCAATTTATTTGTTTTGTGTTCGGTCAGAAAGAATGTAAATATTCAGCGAATACGTTCATACTGACATTGTTTTGTAGTTATTGAACTTAACTAACTTCCTAAATGTATGATTTGATATTTGATATATAAACATTGATAAATTTCTTTTTTTCCCTTTACTATCGAGATTTTCAGCTCTGGGCTGGTTCATCTCCCGTCGTAGTCACTCAAATACCGTTTGGGTATTTTCGTGACTTGTACAGGGGTGAGATTTGAACTCGTGACTTTGGCGTGAGAGGTATGGATGCAGACCACTACGCCGGGGTCGTCCCCACGGCAATAAATTTCATGTTTTCTATCAATGTGCCGGAAATGAGTTCCAATGCTGAAGTTTTGCTCTTCTCTACGTTTTCCGAACTTGTAATCAAGTTGAAATTTCTTATTTTGTGGATTTTTTTCATTAAATGGTTTGATAAATTATTTATGCAGCAATGAAAATCGTGTACAATTTGGTAATAATTAAAAAAAAAACTTTCCAATCGTATCTCAAAACTTATTTCCTTGAAATAAAACTCTTTCCATCGCGAATTGTATGTATGTATGTATGTAAGGTAGTCACCATCCCTTCTAAGACCTTGTCATGTATGTAGCTCCACTTAACAGCAAGATCAAATTGAGTTAACGGTTTGTATTCCCAGCAACACTGTATGTAGGGCCAAAAACGGTGGGGCGGACCCGCAAGCAGAGACGCTTACGCAAAACCCGTGAAAAATTAAGATTCTCATTCAAACTATACGGTCCAACAAACTGAATAACCCAATTCGCAATCCCTATCAAACTTTTTACGGGATGGCTTTTTAAGAAGGGCACGTCACTCTCGCTGAAACTGTTGGAGTAGAATTCACAGCATCACAATCGAATCGAAAGGTAGTGTTTGTACCCTCCTAGACGCCGGTTGTCATACCACTTCATTGTTCAATTCCAGATTTAGTGATCCCTGATGCTTCCTCCTTTCCCAATACATAGTCAATATCATATAGTAATTTATAAAATAAAGTGAATGAATATTAGAATGATGAATAATATAGTGAGTGAATATAAGAATAATAATAACAATTCCATTTGTGAACCTGAAAGTTTAGACAATGCTAAAACGAGTAAAAAATATGGTTTAGAATTATTTTTCAAAATTTGGGATGTTCATGGATGATCTGAGATTAAAGAGCATATAAAGAATAGTAAACCTAAAATTTCTAAGTGCTCTTCCTTTTCCTTTTATCACAATAATTTTTTGTAGAGGGTACTATAGTGATTTTAATTATGTGAGTTTATGTATTGCATAAATTTAATATCATAAAATAAAATAATAAACTGACGTTATAATGTTAAGTAGTAATACTAGCAAGCCAGTAAACTATAGTAGAATATATATATCCGTAACATAGCTGGTCATCCACTCATTGAAAGATTTTCGTTTATAGACAAGTAACATAATAAGCGTAGGTACAATGTATATATGATATCCACTGCTTTGTTACTGAAATTGAAAATTAGACATGTATTAAAATCCTAAAAGTCTTGAAAAAAATGAAAACAACTAACAGTGAGGCTAAATTAATTTAATATGAGTGTGAATAACGCCTAAAACGGAAACGTAATGAAACTACAGAAAATAATAATTAATTTTACGATAACTCTTGAAGAATCTGGAAATGATTCTTTATCTGTAAAATATGAAATGAACTATTGTAAATTATCCTTTTTTGGTAAATTTGGACATAGTTTTGTTCAGTTGAATTTGTCGCATATGATCCTTTCTAAAAAAACGTTAAAAACCTTCCTATCTTTTCGAATACATATTTAAAGTTAGGTAGACTATAATTGACATGGAAGGATATATGCGAAGCTTAAACTGACCTATAAAATAGCATAGAAAATATAGTGGAGTGATGTTAAAATATAAAATGTTAATAACAATTTTAATTGTATTTACTTGTCTACAGATTGTTGTCCTGCTGCAATTGTAGACAGACTCGCGCATCCACTACGAACCTATGACAATGCATAATAACTACGAAAAAAAATATTTAAAATTATTTTACAATACTTGGGAATTCTTTGGATGATAAACTCTTTCCTACTAGAATTGTTAACAAAACAGAACAATTGTGAGAAAAGCTAAATATTATCCGTGATCGGAAATTTCTTGATACTTGCCGGAATACAAAACACAACATGCAATATATGCACCTTTTTTTTAAATTGTAAACACTAAATAGCAGTCGTGAGAACCTCTTGTTGTCTAGAGAATAAATCTCAAAAATCAATGCAGAAATGATCGAGTTATTAGCGTTCAGTAATTTAATTTTTCGTGATGGGATCCATTTTTAAAATTTCTATTTGGCATTCAAGTTTGGTCAACCGATTGCTCATCACAAAACTAATGGCTGCCTAGCACCGGTTGCCTAGAAAAATACAGTTATCAGCTACCTGATCAATGGTTGCACGCCAGTGAACCCTCCAGGGTATTAGCCACCGCAAGCTGTCAATCCAATATTTGATCCCCGCCACTCCGCACAGCTTGAATAATACCGAACGAATGATTTCGTTTGCGAAGGTGTATCCCTTTTTTATCGTTCACTGCAACATAGTTTATTGCTACATTGAAATCTTCATTGAAAAGGAAATCACTGAAATACTATGCATGTAGCAAATTTAGCCTTCAAAACTATATTTTAAAACATCACCTTTTATTTGCGTTACTTTCAATAGTTTACAATTGTAGAAAGACATTTTTTTATAGTTGACTCAATACGCGGGGAATTTTGCAATTGATTGATTTAAACATATTGAAAATCTATCGAAGAATAATTAAGTTATAAGCGTTTAATTTGTATTTCCTATCGGACGTTATTTTAGGATTTTCAAATGACACCCTAACCTTGCCGTAAGACGTAGTCTACGTCAAAAAAAAAAACGTTAGCTCTCTCGTAGTGACTGTCTAATATGCACTTTCAAATCTGAAAGCCACGAATCACACCTAAACAATATGTTCAATAGGATTTAAAAAAAATGTTTCGATCGAATATACTTTGTACGGAAGGTGGTCTAGCATATCCTAATCGTCTACTTTGCTTCTTGAATATGATGCAAAAGATAAGTCAAACGTAGGTGAAATAGAAGTGGAGACAGAATATCTTATACAATTTTGACATGTTTCATGATATACATTTAAAAAAGTCAGTAAATGTACAGCCCAAAACTCACTATAAAACACAGCACGTCTTGAACTCATGGATATCGATAGTTAAGGAACTGCATATTTTTTATAACAATGCTGAGATGTAATTCATATATTGGCTTACACTGCGCTCTGTTTGCTGACATTTAAATATGTATTCGATGCCAGATGCACACAAATGTCTTGTCCACGCACGTGTTTTATCAGCCAGTACGAATATTAAACCGTTCTCGCAAACCTCGATAGCCGGATGCACTCTTATTTTATAAATTCTTTCTATAAAGTCTTTATAAATTACACCAGAGATGCATCATAAAAGCGACACAAGCTAACGCCAAGATAAAAATAATGCAAACCCAATATCACTATCCCACCAACGAGCTTACTAATTAAGCAGAAAGCAAATAGGAGGTGATAAAACAAATCCCAAACCCTCTATTGGTGGCACGCCGCAGATATCCACCTACTAGACGCAAGCGAATTATCCGTAACATCTTGTTCAACCAGCATCGTTAACTCAATGAGCAAACCCGTCAGCTGCTCATGCGGTACTCACTCACCATGCGAGTTGATTCCTCGCCACTCAATAATAGTTCGTTTCCTAGCATGAAGAGAAGAAAGCGCAATGGCAAAAATACACACATTCACTCTCCTGCGGAAACGATAGGGGGATGATGAACAGCGCATTATTTGTGTTCTCTCCTCTCGCGAGCAGAGAACTCTCGGCTGCAAATCGTGAAAACGCTCATGATTCAACAACACTGACTCCAGGACACTTTTAGAATAGTGGCATGATGCCAAATCTGGGCAAAATAGCGGAGCTTCATCGTGCTGCTGCAAGAACGGCAAAAGGCGCTTCTCGAGGCACTCAGATTTGTAGATCTCGCCATTTACTGTGCCCTTTGTCACGAAAGGCTCGCTTATCAGTCCGCAAGAGCAGATGGCCTGCCAAATGAGATATTTGGAGGTGAACTTTGACATTTTCTTCTTCTTAAATGTGTCGTCTACATAGAACTTGCTCTTGCCGGTGAAAAACTCCAACCCCGGAATTTGCATAAAATCGGCTTTTATATACGTTTCGTCGTCCATCACACAGCAGCCATATTTTGTCAGCATCTTCTCGTAGAGCTTCCGTGCCCGAGTTTTAGCCGTCGATTGTTGCCGCTCATCGCGGTTTGGGAAGTTCTGTACCTTGTATGTAAAGGGTGATACGGTCAAAATTTGGTCAAGGGAAAACGCGTGTAAATCGGTGAAATCGTTTATTTAAAAAATCAAATTAAATTTCTTTTTCAAGTTCAATTAGTATAAAATTCAGGAAAAATATTCAGTTAGGCTTCCGATTTTCCAAATCCGAATTGCCGGGCCTTACGCTTGACCCCTGCCATCAGATTTTGTACAGCCACCTTGTCCACATTCTTCGCCGCAGAAAGCCAGTTTGCCTTGAACTGCTGCTCCTCCTTAGCAGTTTTTTTGGTCTTCTTTAGGTTCCGCTTGGCAATAGCCCAGTATTTCTCAATTGGGCGGAGCTCTGGCGTGTTGGGAGGGTTCTTGCCCTTGGGAACCACCTGCACGTTGTTGGCGGCGTACCACTCCATGGCCTTTTTACCGTAATGGCAAGATGCCAAATCCGGCCAAAACAGTACGGAACAACCGTGTTTCTTCAGGAAAGACAGCAGACGTTTATTCAAACACTCTTTCACGTAAATTTCTTGGTTGACAGTCCCGGAAGCTATGAAAATGCTGCTTTTCAAGCCACAGGTACAGATGGCTTGCCAAACCAGATATTTCTTTGCGAACTTTGACAGTTTCGTGTGCTTGAAAATATCTGCTACCTTTCCCCTTCCTTTTGCCGTATAAAACTCCTGTCCCGGAAGCTGCTTATAGTCGGCTTTGACGTAGGTTTCGTCGTCCATTACCACGCAGTCAAACTTCGTCAGCATCGTCGTGTACAGCCTCCGGGATCGCGCTTTGGCCGTCGTATTTTGTTTATCATCGCGATTTGGAGTCACTACCTTCTTGTAAGTCGATAGTCCGGCTCGTTTTTTGGTTCGATGCACGGTTGAAGACGATACACCCAGCTTATTTGCGGCATCTCGGAGAGATAGGTTAGGGTTTCGCTTGAAACTACCGGCAACTCTCTTTGTCGTCTCAGCGGCTTCCGGTTTTCGATTTCCCCCCGATCCAGACTTCCTGGCTGTCGACAAATGTTCCCCAAACACTTTAATTACATTTGTGACGGTTGATTTGGCAACTTTTAGCGATTTTGCCAACTTTGCGTGCGAGTAGCTCGGATTTTCGCGATGCGCGAGCAAAATTTTTATACGCTGCTCTTCTTGCTTGGACGGCGTTTTGACAACTGAAGAGTGAATTCCAAAATCAAAATAGGAGCAACATTCTACACACACACCTTCAAAATGAGGGGTGTTCAGGTTTTTTAAATGCAAAATTGAAAGAAATACGTCAAGTTGATATTGACCAAATTTTGACCGTATCGCCCTTTATGTAGTCCAGCTCTCTTCTTTGCATTCTGGAAGTAGCTCTGCGACATGCCGATCTTTTTAGCCAAATCACGGCTTGAGACGTTGGGATTTGCTTTAATCATCCGCTTCACCTTTCCCTCCGTCTTTATGTTCTCCGGTCTCGGTTTTCTTCCAGCTCCTTTGCCGTGGTCCAACGTCAACCGCTCCTGGAACCACTTCAACACTCTGGAGACGGTTGAATGGTGAATGTTCAACATTTTTCCCAACTGCACAGGTCAGGAAATTTCAGGTGTTTGGAGGAATTTGTTCGCTCGACTCGCGTTGGTTCACCTCCATTTTCGTTGAATCGAAAAACACGACTTCGAGTTTGCCAGAATGTAAACAATGAGAAAGTGTGCAAAATTTGGTTGATTTTTACTCAATGGTAAAAAAGTTATACCCTGTTGAATGTGTCGCAATAATTTCGTGCAGAATAGCAGAAAATAGCAGAAAGAACCAAATTTCGCTTCGATCAGTCGATCCAGGCGGCGATTGTTTTGATTTGGTTCGTGTTTCCTTATCGCTCGTGGTTATCCAACCACCACTCGAATCGTTCGTAGTGGGTGTGTAAACTGTATCCCTTGTTACGCATCGGTTTCAGTTTGTTTACGCCCAGATCGGCTGAACAGCTGATCCATCCATCTCCAGATGAGGTCTTATTGATGATCGATAATGGAAGTGTGTCAGTACATGAAGTGTGTTGTGTCCATCCGGCTGGACGTATACTGAGCTTATATTTACCTGGTAAACGAGGCAATGTGCCGTGGTTTTTATGATGTGATGTCCAACACAGCATAATTAAAGTATTATGTGTTTATCAGATATTATCGTCAACCAAAGTAGTCCGTTTATCATTCGTTTGTCATCGTCGTCTCAGAAATAAAAATAAATCACAACGTAGGGTCTGGTCAAGCCCTGGACAAAACATTGATGCCGTGACCAGAATATGGGAAACCCATGAGGAACGATTGGACAACGTAGATGATCGGACTGTCACCAACACCACTCGCATTGGACCTTAGCGTCCCCCTGCCGGACCACAGCGTCCACCCATTCGGACCGTTGCGTCCACCCGCCGGACCAGAGCGTCCAATTTCTAGGACCGTAGCGTCCATCCGCCGGACCAGAGCGTCCAATTTCTAGGGCCGTAGCGTCCATCCGTTTGGACCATGCATCCCCTTGCCAGACCGTTGCGTTCACCTTCCGGATCGTCGCATCCACCTGCCGGATCGTAGCGCCCCCCTGCCGGACCATTGCGTCCACCCGTTCGGACCAGAGCGTCCACCCATGAGGATCGTCGCGTCCATCCATTGGGCTGAAGTATCCACTCGTTCGAACCACCTGTTCCTTGTGCTCTGGTTGAACACTGAATTTGAGTTTATCCTGATGATGCGTAATCCTTCCGAAGTTCCGTTGTCTGAAGTTTAAATACCAGGATTGGGACGGCCAACGAATTGTCATCTTGCCATGCGTTGCGCCATCCATTGGTGTTGCCGTTGTCGGTTGCGAAGAAACCAAAGATCGCTGAATGAGTCCGATGGGTTCAGTGGTGACTTCGGCGAATATCCTCATTCCAAAATTTGAATACATGTGGGGAAAGATTACATGTAATATCTGCATGTCACTTCGGCTGGTGCATATAATGTTAGAACTAACCTGTGAAAACATATGATGGTGCCACCAGCCAAAAGGTAATGTCGTCCATGATAATTTGCTTCATCTCGAAATTAAATGTTTATAATGAAAGCGGTTTAGTGACGGTATCCTCTCAATGCTTATCCTTTGGTTCCTATATCCGAATCCATAATGCAGACACACCTAGTGCCTACATTTGGTAATTCAGCTGCGGACATCCTTATGTCTAGTCGGCGTTTGATTACCGGTGCGGTTATCCTAGAGCACCCGATGTGCCCGAGCCTTGGTTGGTTCCTTGAGCACCCATGTACCCATACCTTGGATAGGTCTGCACACCCTTGTGCACAGACCGTGGAAAAGCTAGCGGACACCCTTGTGTCCACGCCTTGGCATGACATTCCTAGGACACCCTTGTGTCCTTGCCATGGATAGGTTTGAACACCCTATGTGAATAAATCGATGGATATAGAACACCCTTGTGTTCTTTCCTAGGATTGGTTTGCGCACCCTTTGTACACAAACCAAGGAACCGATCACCCTGTGTGAACGATCGTCTGAATATGTCCATTCAAGCACCCTGTGTGCTGAATTCATATTGGATTGGTCAGGATTCGGTAATGAGCACCAATTCGCCCAAACCGTGAAATAAACCGCAGACATCCTTATACCTGCTTTGATGGATCATTGAGCAACCCATGTACTCAACCTGGTGTGAATAGCAGACACCCTTGTCTGGAATTGTCCGTGCCACAACCTTCCCCGCAGTGGGATGTTAGGCAAAGGATGACGTCCATGGTTCGAGTACCACTGGACACAAGCCCTTTTCGGTCAACTTTTCAAACATCTGTATGATTTCCTACCTGCCGTACACTGACGGAACTTTCAATACTTTCTCTTCATATCTATCATTCTAGCAAAAACATTAATGTGCACTCTTGGTGCTTCATGATGATGAACGAACATCTCCTTCTACGTCAAAATATAGACTGCACAGAAAGAAAATCTGAATTTTCATTGTGATGTAAACATCAGAGCATGTAAAGTTGTGATTGCTTCCACACGAAAGACTAACTTGCATGAAATCTTTGCAATAAAGTCGAGCTTTTGCATACACCATTAACGGCTATGTATGGAATGTCCCAGAACTTTAAACGGCTTATAATGTTAATGTGTAAGTTTTGTGACGCTCCATTTATGTGCATGATATTGAACAGAAATTCACACTACTTTTTCGAGCTGTGTGGACTCGGAAAAAATGAGACACACAAAAATGATCACCAAAAATTCATTTTGAATCGGATACTTCTCAAATTTTCAGAGATTAAATAACTATATATAAGCTATGTATTGGCACAACTTATTTATTGAATTTCTTCCCCCAAGCTGAATGCTCGTACATATCTCTTAACACTGCTCATGAGATCCTGCGCGAGGCTTTGTCCATCTTCCTTACACAATTTCTCCCAGTTTTTCTTCAAAGCTTCATCGGTTTTGAATGTTTTTCCGCTTTTCTTCAATTTCTTCTTCATTATCGCCCAAAACTTTTCGATCGGACGAAGTTCTGGTGTATTTGGCGGGTTCCCCTCCTTCGGGACCACATTAACGCCCTTCGCTTCGTACCAATCCATTACAGGCTTGGAGTAATGGCACGAAACGAGATCCGGCCCGAACAGCGTGGGACCACGGTGAGAGCGGAGGAAGGGCAGCAAGCGCCTCTGCAAGCATTCCTCTCGATAAATTTGCCCGTTTATGGTACTGGTTGTAACGAACGCCTTGCTGTACCATCCGCACTCGCAGATCGTCTGCCACAACAGGTACTTCTTCGCGAATTTGTCCGTCTTTCTCTTCCGGAACTTTTCCGGAACCTCCATGCGGGACGTACCGACAAAAAACTCGAGGCCGGGGATTTGTTTGGTGTCCGCCTTGATATATGTCTCATCGTCCATGACGAGACAGCCTGGCTTGTCCAGCCACTCACGGTACAGCTTCCGCGCACGCAATTGGGCAACCGTGTTTTGCTTGTCAGTCCTGACCTTAAAAACACGTAGCCCAGCCCGCTTCATGGTCTGCTGGACGAACCATTTCGACGAATTGACCTTTTGGCCACGTCTCGGGTGGAAAGGTTCGGGTTATTCATAAAGTACTGCTTTATCTTCCGGACCTTCTCTGGGTATTCCGTTTTCGGTTTTCGGCCGCATCCAGTGCGCCGCTCGATGGTCTTCGTCTCCTGGAACATCTTCACAACGCGGGACACGGTGGAATGGTGGATTCCAAGCCTTTTGACGATCCATCTGTGCGACTAACCAGGATTATCGATCACCGCGCCCAAGATTTTCTGGCGTAGCTCGTCTTGTTTCGAATGCATCTTGAAAACTACTTGATAGATCGCAATATAATATTGCACAACACTCATAACATAACACTCTAAACTAGTATTACCCGAAATTTCGTTATTTTTTACCAACGCGATAAAAAGTTACACCCAAAACAAAGTGTCGCATTTTTTCCGAGTCCAATCTTTAACTGATTTTTATAGGCACACACCCTAAGCTACGCAGGATAAAATTGCTCTAATTCAGTCATTTCAAAAAGTGGTATAGACAAATTTGATCATTTAAGTGCTTCAACTAGTTACTTAAATTTATCTAATTTACAACTTTCCGGAAAATGTAAGCCTTTATCTCTGAAAAAAAAAAATCTTTTTGATGTCTCTAAAAAAAGGACCACCCTAGTTTTAATTCACATCAAAATAAGCGCCTTGTTATTAGAAACCACTTTGTACAAGGTAATTTTCCTCCAAAACTTCAAACTTAGGCAGAAAATGTATCTTACCAGCTAAATTCGTATTCTTGACCACTGTGCACTGATGTATTCGAATTGAAAGGACAATATTTGATTTTCGGTGCTCGAATCGAAGCTTTTTTTAACAAACGTCTGCAGTGGTGCCCTAGTTTATCAAATTATTTCGCCATTCCCAAAGCATAATTAATGATTGAAACTACAACTACTATCAACTAGTAAAATTTTCCAAGGTTCAGGGACAACGTTAGCCAGACGTGTATTGGCATCCACCTGATGCACAACAAAAAAAAATTTATAGTCACGTTATTAACATCAAGAATAACAATCTGCTACTGACATAAGTTTACATAAAAATTTTGAATTTCACTTTCCACTTTCTTCTTCCAAACAACAACAACAAATATGCCTGCAATAGCTTCATGGGATTTACCCCCAGAAAATGAAAATCTAGAACACGCAACAAACAACTCCATTCCAGTGAGTGTCAGTCCCACCTATCACTAGCGCACATCCTACATAATACTCAATACACAAGCGAATCCCATGAACCGCATGAGGCTCCATTTGGATGCCGGGCTCAATTATACATACAACTTTTATCCAAACTCTCTTACCCACTATCACTGCTTGTTTGCCCCAAATTTGTACGCATTCGGGCACTCCTTCACTCGACCCACCTTTAAATATTTCACATCCAATAGTCAGACGGCTCCTGCCTTCGGCAAGCATCAACCACGCCGCATTCCTGGCTGGGCTGGTGGGTACTGCTTTTACAACTGGTTGCTGTGTTTACCAACACTAAAACACCCAAATAGGAATTTCACTTTTCAACCTCTGCTTTTGTGTCATCCATCTACCGACAGAAAACAAAAATTAATCAATGTTTTTATTTGTTTTGGCCACAGCTACACTTGTGCACTAATAACTTTTTGAACAAAACAACACTTCCCTACAGATCCCGTTCGAACTCGACATAAACACGAACAGCGGTCACGAATCCTTTTTGGATACTTTCCAACGCTATGTGAACGTTTGAGAGCTAGTACTTTAAAGATCACTTTTCGTTTTTATTAAAATACCGAACAAAAACATTGAGACAAACATGTTTCGTTAGACTGGTCGGATTGTTTCACAAGGACTCTATAATTGCTCCAAATAAGCTGAAACTTGAATAACACTACATTTAAAAGTTGTTTCGATCAGATTTCTTCTCGTCATCACGCGCCACTTTCTGAACCATTCTAGTGGCATCTTTGTTCCGATGACATGCCCTTCGGGAAATCACTATCTTTGACACCATGGCCCTGTAGTTTCGTTAATGACATTGTTTTGGTGCCAATCCCGTCCATTTCTCCACACACGATTCCAAGTTCACGTTGACAGCTATAACTAACGAAGCACGTACCACATCACCAACGCCTCGCAGAATCCCGGATATGGTCAAAACGCATTAAATCTGCACGTGCACATTCCTGCCTGCTCCTGGCTGCCGTCATTCGGCCAACCAAGTTAATGACAATATTCACCAAACAATGGCAGTACATATGCTCCTCTTTTCCCCCCAAGAAAAGTTCAATCGAATATCGAACAAAACGCGATTTTCACTTGCCACTATCTTCACATATCCGAACACACCTCAAACTTGCTCCGTGGAAACAGTAAGTGGCTGTTCGTTGGTAGACATCTACCGACGACGCCCCCCTCTTGCTCGCTTTCCACCCACCGAGGTGCGTGGGCACACAATTGATCTTTTAAAGGTCGTTTTGGGTGAGTGCTTGAGTGAA
Source organism: Aedes japonicus (assembly GCA_034211315.2). NCBI lineage: Eukaryota > Metazoa > Arthropoda > Insecta > Diptera > Culicidae > Aedes > Aedes japonicus. The sequence continues at coordinate 131,301 of JASCZW010004677.1, read as the reverse complement.
AAAAGAAAAAGAATTCGTACACAGTGACAATCTTTAACAACAACAACAACAGTACACCGTGGAATCCGTGAGTACAAAGTGTACCGTGCCGCTACCGGCAATCGACTGGCGGCGGCCGATGTGGGTCGGCTGAGAAGTGGGGCGGCCAGTGGCTTCGATTCGGTAGCCTGAAACTGACAGGAGTTTGAGTTCTGAAGTATGTTTTCAGACTTTTTCGCTATAACTGAATTTTCGAACGGGAGCTTTCAGGATACTGGTATCGGATTGGCACTGGGTAGGAAATGTACCTTTTGGAAATATTATACTGTAACTGATTAGCGACTTCGACTTTGTGGTGTTAAAATGATTTCTTTGGCTTTCAGTCTTTATAATATTGAATACAGACAATTTTTTATTTTCCGACGTTTCGGCGTAATATATTTCGCCTTCTTCTAGGGATTATAGATTTCTGTTATTGTCATATTTTGTTCTGTTATTACACTTAAACGTCTAGTAATTCTATTGAAAATCACATATTTTCACAGCTAACAAATATTATAACCATAAAAACAAAAAAAAGAACAATCACATCTAAGACACGGGTCTGTTCTGAAGAAATATAAATCAACAGCTGACAGATTTGTGAGAGGATTCAATAAAAGTTTTATAATGTTGAGAAAATTAAGAAATAGCATCGAAATCATCTAACATCTAGCTTTAATATTACATTCAGGCAAAATTCTTCACAGATGGCTCAAAAATTGGAACAAAAACGGGAGCAGGAATCTTCGGCCCTGGAGTAGAAATCTCAGTGGCGATGGGAAACTATCCAACGGTTTTCCAAGCGGAGATCTTTGCTATAATAAAATGTGTTAACGTTTGTCTGAAGAAAAAATACAGATATGCAAATATTTGTATTTTTACAGACATCCAAGCGGCACTCAAAGCGTTAAGTAATTATAAATGTACATCCAAACTTATCTGGGAATGCATTCTTTCATTGCGAAAGGTGTGCCAAGAGAACTCGGTAAATTTATTCTGGGTTCCGGGACACTGTGGCATTGAAGGCAATGAAAGGGCAGACGGGCTTGCTAAACAAGGTTCAAATGCACAGTTTATTGGCCCAGAACCATTCTGCGGTATATCATACTGTGCCATAAAAATGGAATTAAAATCTTGGGAAGAGCAAAGGGTGATGACCAATTGGTTGGTCACCACAAAGTGTTCTCAAGCGAAAAGGTTTATAATTCCAATTGTTACAATTAGTAAAAAGCTTCTGGAGCTCAATAAGCGAGTTCTTTGTACCTATACTGGCGTGATAACCAGACATTGCCCGAGTAGATATCATTTGAAAAACATTGGCCAGGTTCAGAATGATATCTGTCGTTTCTGTAATATGGAACGTGAAACCTCGGAACATCTGCTTTGCAGTTGTGATGCTGTGTGCAAGAGCAGACTTAAATTTCTGTACAGTGGCTATATGCAACCTAAAGAAATTTGGACTGCAAATCCTGGGAAGGTGGTGGGTTTTATAAACTCAATTTTGCCTGACTGGGAGACGCGTCTTAGGCTGGTCACTTGACAAATGGTGATCTAGCTCTAAGATGCGAATTAGTATAGTTAACAGGGGTATACCACAAAAGTTCAACTCAGTGGACGCAGTGGTTCTACGCCCCAAAAAAAAAAAGAAAAAAAAACATTCAAGCAAATAAACTTAAGAATTTCATAAGGTTCTACTTAGGAACGATGCTTTGGGATTTCATAAGGCTGACTTATGAATGATTTTTGTTTTACACTACGTTGTTCTTGTACGCCTTAAGGCTTTACTATTTACAAGTGTAAAGTTTATACCAAACGGGAAGAACCCTCAGTGTAATAATTATAACGCTTACACATACACGCATTGCCCAAAGAACTTTGTCGGGAAATAAATAATTTTTAGTCTCGTTAATGCATCCCGTGTGAATTGATGTGATATCGTTAGATCCTAAGCCTGTCAAAAATGGCGAAACGACCAAAGGTAGGTCGCAGGGACGACTTAACTATTAAAGCCCTAACTAGTTAGACATAGTGGGAGTGGGTGCTTAACAAGCACAATAGCCCCCTCCCTGAAGTAATACCGGAAGGTGGTTCCGGGGAGGGTCCAGGGCTTAAAACACGGGTGGGTATTTAGTGGGTCGATGAGTTGGCACAATCATCCCCACACCCTGAGTTTTTCAGGTGTCTGGTTGCAGATTTTCCATCCCGTCTAAAAAAAGCAGTAGCTATCGCAGGTACAGTGAACTATTGATATCTTGGAAAACGTCTACTCTGGGTGAAAATACGATGCCAATGACCAGCTGAAAACCGCATGGTCGAATTGCCTAAAAAAAAAGTGGATATAGTCAATGCCGTGAATAGTAGGTGAAATGGTTATTGTGCTCCTAGAATAATAAAAGACAGAAAGCATAAGCTGTGTCGAGTGCAGTGGCTGAGTGAGATTCGTAGTTTGTACCCACCGCCGGGGCCGAAACTGCGTCGTCGGGTCACCGTTTTGGAGATCTCACATTTGAGTGTGGGTATGAGTGATAGTGAATGCGAGCTCGCGTTTGAAGAAGCTCTAGGTCGTCAGAGTATCGAGCGTGGTGAGGATAGTAGCTCGGGAGTGTCCAATCAATTCAAGTTCAATTCGAGTTACCCCCGAACGTTACCGATCGTAAAAGGGCAGATAAGCGGGCCAGGAAATTGCAGATGGAAAACCAATACATTGCACAAATCGAAGCACTCAAACAAGAGCTTGCTCATGCAAGGGAAGCTGCACGGCATGGGACGCAATTGGTAGCCAGTGGCGTAAATAGTGTAACCCAGATTTTCGTGAACTGAAGGAGTATGTGCCAACGTTTGACCCGAAAATACCTTCCTGTTTGTCGGCCAATATCTGGGTAAAATCTATTGATGACACTGGAGATATGTATGAGATATGAGTGGTCGTAGTTGTATCGACTACTATGTGCAAGAGTGAATCTTGGGGGTTGTGCAAAGTTGTGGTTGGAAGGTTGCCCGAATTCCATGTTAAGGGCTTCCCATCCAAGAAAAATTCCATATTCTACCACAACTTGCTATCGTCACGGAAGTGGAAATTAGGAGAAACTGTGGAGGGGTACGTTTATGAGATGCTGGTCTTTGGAAGAAAAGGTGAATTCGAAGAAGAGATCACAGTGACGTCGGTACGTGAAACGTTCAGGGATGACCATAGGGAAGGTGTCTACAGTGGAGCAGTTGCTAGAAGAGCTACGGTAAATAGATAGGGTCGATGCTGTAGCAATCCCCAGACCAGAGGCAAAAACCTCCTCGTAAAGCGGACAAAGCAAAAGTGAACCAACCAGAGATGTTTGTTTTCAATGCCATCAAGCTGGAAAGATTGCTCGACGTAGCCCCAAAGTGATATGTCATCTGTGCAAAAGGACTGTGAAAAAAGACTGTCCTACGTCTGGTGTCAAACGGTGGGCGAAATGCCATACCTCCAGGCCGATGCGGGTGGTGGACCAGAAAAGTGTTTTTGTGAAGAACGTGCTGGTGGATGGGATTGCTATGAAAGCCTTAGTTGATACGTAAGTTCGCGAAAAACGTTGGTTACATCAAACCTAGTCAGAAGGTAAAGGGCGATACGGTCAAAATTTGGTCAATATCAACTTGACGTATTTCTTTCAATTTTGCATTTAAAAAACCTGAACACCCCTCATTTTGAAGGTGTGTGTGTGTAGAATGTTGCTCCTATTTTGATTTTGGAATTCACTCTTCAGTTGTCAAAATGCCGTCCAAGCAAGAAGAGCAGCGTATCAAAATTTTGCTCGCGCATCGCGAAAATCTAAGCTACTCGCACGCAGAGTTGGCAAAATCGCTAAAAGTTGCCAAATCAACCGTTACAAATGTAATTAAAGTGTTTGGGGAACCTTTGTCGACAGCCAGGAAGTCTGGATCGGGGAGAAATCGAAAACCGGAAGCTGAGACGACAAAGAGAGTTGCCGGTAGTTTAAAGTGAAACCCTAACCTATCTCTCCGAGATGCCGCAAATAAGCTGGGTGTATCGTCTACAACCATGCATTGAGCCAAAAAACGAGCCGGACTATCGACTTACAAGAAGGTAGTGACTCCAAATCGCGATGATAAACAAAATACGACGGCCAAAGCGCGATCCCGGAGGCTGTACACGACGATGCTGAAGAAGTTTGACTGCGTGGTAATGGACGACGAAACCTACGTCAAAGCCGACTATAAGCAGCTTCCGGGACAGGAGTTTTATACGGCAAAAGGAAGGGGAAAGGTAGCATATATTTTCAAGCACACGAAACTGTCAAAGTTCGCAAAGAAATATCTGGTTTGGCAAGCCATCTGTACCTGTGGCTTGAAAATCAGCATTTTCATAGCTTCCGGGACTGTCAACCAAGAAATTTACGTGAAAGAGTGTTTGAATAAACGTCTGCTGCCTTTCCTGAAGAAACACGGTTGTTCCGTACTGTTTTGGCCGGATTTGGCATCTTGCCATTACGGTAAAAAGGCCATGGAGTGGTACGCCGCCAACAACGTGCAGGTGGTTCCCAAGGACAAGAACCCTCCCAACACGCCAGAGCTCCGCCCAATTGAGAAATACTGGGCTATTGTCAAGCGGTTAGGTTCCAAAAAAGACCAAAAAAACTGCTAAGGACGAGCAGCAGTTCAAGGCAAACTGGCTTTCTGCGGCGAAGAAGGTGGACAAGGTGGCTGTACAAAATCTGATGGCAGGGGTCAAGCGTAAGGCCCGGCAATTCGGATTTGGAAAAGCGGAAGCCTAACTGAATATTTTTCCTGAATTTTATACTAATTGAACTTGAAAAAGAAATTTAATTTGATTTTTTAAATAAACGATTTCACCGATTTACACGCGTTTTCCCTTGACCAAATTTTGACCGTATCACCCTTTACTTCGAGGATTCGGGAAAAGGGAAATCAACGTGACATCAAAAGTATGCGCTGATATGCAGGTCGATGGTGTGCTTTACCGGTAGAGCTACAGGTGGTTCCAACCTGGGTTCAAAATACTGCGGTGATTTTGGGTGAAGATATAATCGATCGCGATGGATTAGTGATGTTGAAACGCAAGGGTGATGTAAGGTTAAAATGGGAGGCTCCAAAAAAAACCGCAACAATCATCCGGTGAACATTCTCGGGCGCGTGATAGTAGTAACGAGTCATCGGCTGTTCGTATCTATACGATCGACGTAGAATCCAAAGTAGACACTATAAAAGATAACCAGATCAACAGCAATGGTCCGAGTGAATACAATAAGCAATTGTGTCAGATCATGGAAAACTTCAGAGACTGCTTTGCGGTACGTATGAGCGAGATGGGTTGTGCTACATCGACCAAAATGAAGATCAACTTGATGAGTAATGTGCCAGTGTATGTAAAACCTCGGAAACTGGAATACGTTCGGGAAAGTGTTTTGAGTGAGGCGTGTGGAAATTTCCAAGAGCTGCTGGGAATCACTCGACACACCAAAGCTACAGAAACCACGTCTTACCTCCCAGACTATCGTTGATCGGAAGAGGCCGTTGCACTGAGGCGAGATGCCTCGTTTGCCCCTGACAATATGAGCGCGTTAGTGTGTGTCATCTCGTTAACCAAGAGCTATGGTTAACTCGTAACAGGTTGCCCTACACATGTCCCACAAGTTTGTCCATGAACTGTTAGAAGCCGGGATAATAGCTGAAACTGAGTCACCATAAAGGTTGTCCATGATGAAATTGCCACACACAAAATTGATTCGCAAAATTCGAGTTTTCATCCGATTGCCATCAAATTTTCAGGGATTGAGAAATAACTATTAAACTTCATTTTACCATTTTACTCGTATTTTATTTACAGTCCATACGCAAATGCCCGCACCTTGGCCTTAACCCCGGCCATAAGATTCTGCACAACCTGTGAATCAACCGTTTTTTGCATGTAAACCCATACTTTCTTCAGTTCCTCGACTGTCTTCACTACCTTAGGTCGTTTAAGAAGGTGCTGCTTCATAATCGCCCAGTATTTCTCGATGGGGCGGAGCTCCGGAGTGTTGGGAGGGTTGAACATTTTCGGCACGAAATTGACCTTACTGTCCGCATACCACTTCAGCACGTCCTTGGAGTAGTGGCATGAGGCCAAATCCGGCCAGAAGATTGTTGGGACGTTGTGGGCCTTCAGGAGAGGAAGCAGCCGCTTCTGGAGGCACTCTTTTATGTACACCTGTCCGTTCATCGTGTCCTGGGTCACGAAAGGTGCACTCCGCTTCCCGCACGTGCAGATGGCTTGCCAAACCAGGAATTTCTTCGCAAAATTGGACATCTTCTGAGTGCGAACATGCTCCGGAACGCTGAACTTATCCTTGGCCGTGAAAAACAGGTTGCCGGGGATCTGTTTGAAGTCGGCCTTCACATATGTTTCGTCGTCCATGATGCAGCATTCAACTTTCGTCAGCATGTTGAGGTACAACTTCCTGGCACGGGTTTTGGCGGACTTGTTCTGCTTCCCGTCGCGATTAGGGGCCTTTTGTACCCTGAACGTTCGAAGCCCAGCCTTAGTTTTGGCCTTCTGGACAAAACTTCGGCTTAGGTGCAGCTTCTTAGCCACATCCCGAACGGAGGCGTTCGGATTTCGGTTGAAGGCCCCAACTACGCGGTTGTGATTTTTGGTGTTGTACGGAATACTTTTTCCTTCACTTCTGGGCTTCCGATCGGTGGTCAACCGTTCCTCGAACCGCTTAATCACTCGTGACACCGTGGAATTCGCGATTCCCAACATTTTAGCGATGGAACGATGCGAGAGATCCTTGTTCTCGTGATGAATGCGCAAGATTTTATCACGCACGAGCTGTTCTTTCGACTCCATTTCCGCGAGTTTTGATCACAGGACTTTAAACCTCGGTTGGCCAATGACAATGAACCTCGGTTGGCTGTTGACTATCGGCTGCTAAACGCACGATCAGTTAAGGATAAATTCCAGATGCCTGATATAGAATCGTACCTCCAGAAATTAGCGGGCGCGAAACTGTTTATCACGGTCGAACTTTAGAGTGGGTATTACCAAATTCTACTAGAACTGACTAGTCTAGTAGTCAAAACTACACTGCTTTCTCGATTTTAGATGGACATTACCGTTTACTTCACATGTCTTTCGGTTTGTCAAACGGTTGTGCAGTGTTTCAAAAGGCAATGAATAAGATCGCGGAGAAAATGAGGAAACAGAAAATCGTTGTGATTGCGTACATCGACGATTTGATTTTGCCAGGAAACAATGAAGAAGAATTATTGACAAAATTTAAGCAACTGATGGTAGCATTGCGAGAATACGGGTTTACAATTAATGTGAAAAAAGTCAGTTCTTCAAGCACCATGTTGAGTTCTTAGGATTTGAAGTGAGTGCTAGAAGTTTGCTACCTGGGGGAAAGAAAATTAAAGCCGTTTCTGAATTTTTGGTTCCCAAAACAGTGCGCACAGTTCAGCAGTTTTTGGGGCTGTCAGGTTTCTTCAGGAGATTCGTACAAAACTACAGCATCATAGCGGAGCCCCTGTTCCGCTTGTTACGTAAGGAAGCTGAGTTTGTGTGGAGAGTTAATCAACAGCGGGCGTTCGAGAGAATAAAGCAGCTGTTGGTGACCAGGCCCATCCTCGTGCTGTACGATCAGAATGCGGAAATGTTACATACAGATTGCATACAGATGCTTCGAGAGAGCATACAGAGCAGGTGCACGCGGGTTGGAAGCCGGTAAGCTACTTTAGTAAGAAGAACTCAAAGAAGTGGTTTATCATAGTTATGAGCTCGAAATGCTTGCAGTGGTAGCGAGCGTTGAACGATACCTAATGGGACGGTTCGTCGTTATAGAATCGGATTGTTCCGCCATTCATGATGCGTACTCGAAGCAGGAGCTCAACAAGGGAGTAGCGGGATACTTTTTCAAATAACTGGAGTATAATTTTAAAATTGAGCATAGAGCAGGGCGAAAAATGCTACATGTCGACGCCCTAAGCAGGTCACCGACTGAAGAACCGCAGGAGATAGAAACCGTGGCTGAATGTATTATGGTGGTAGAGTTGTTCAACACAGATTTTCTAGTCAGCAAGCAGCGGCAGGAGACAATCGATTGGTGGAAGTAATCGATAATCTGGCACGTGATCCTAGGTGTGATGAAGATTGCCAGATACAACAAAATTACGTTTTGGTGAACAATAGGTTGTATCGAAAAGTTGTATGAGAAAAAGTGCTGGGTAGTCCGGAACAATGTACGTTGGCGTATAGTGCGAAGCTATCACGATGACAAAGGGTATTTTGGTGAACAAAAAGAATTTTCGATGATGCAAAGGTTATTTTGATTTCTGAAAATGCGGAAATACGTTCATGCTTATATCACGGCCTGCCCAAAGTGTGCGTTTTGCAAATCGAAGCAAGGTCGGCCTGCAGGGTTCCTCAATCCGATACCGAAGACACCTGTACCGTTCCACACTGCACTATGGTCCAGATCACGAATTTACGAGGAAACATGCTCCCAGCGCCTAAACTTGAAACTTTACAGCAAAGTAATGTTCTACAATATGGTTTGTATCATCAAGGTCCATTTTTTGATGTTGATTAAAATTTGGGTGGTCCCCATTTTCACGGAAATACAAAAACTAACTTTTTTATTTGCAGAAATAGACGTTTACATTCTTTGGCAAAATTGTAGCGCAAACAATTTCATGGAATTATTATTAAAAAAAATTTTTGTACCTTAAAAATTGACCGATTTAGAGCAATTTTTTCTCATCAACTTAGGGTGTACCATAAAAAATTGATTTTTTTGCCCTTACTTTTTTATTTCAATTCCCACCGTTAAGTTGTATTTGAACGAGTTTTAGAACTTTTTAAGACGCGTACTTTGGTATACAAATTTTGCCACTAGCTTCAATAAATCAATAGTTATTGAAGTTTTTCTTAAAAAAATACGCTTTTTTTAAATGTTGATTTTCATGATTGGGGCAAATATAGAAAAAAATTAAGGACGGCATTAGAAAGAACAATTTATATTATTCAACATATGTGAAAACTAGAGATATGTTATTTCTGTATCTTGAGAAAATTACATTTGAATCTGGAATAGTTTAAGAAGAAAAACTTCAAATACTATTGATTGGTTGAAGCTAACGGCAAATTAAATACATCAAAATACGCGCGTTCAAAAGTTCTACAACTCGTCTGAACACAACTTAACGATGAAAATTGAAATAAAAAAGTTAGGACAGAAAAACTTTTTTTTATGGCTCACCCTAAGTTGACGAGGGAAAAGTTGCTCTAAATCGGTCAATTTTCAAGCTACAAAAAAAAATGTTTTATAAAAATTTTATGAAATTTTTTGCGCTACAATTTTGCCAAAGTTTGTAAACGTCTATTTCTGCAAATAAAAAAGTTAGTTTTTGCATTTCCGTAAAAATGGAGACCACCCTAATTTTAATCAACATAAAAAAATAGGAATACGTTTTTATTTCAAGTTTCACCACCATTTTTTTTTAAGGTTAATGATTGACCGATTTAGAGCAACTTTTCCCTCGACAACTTAGGGTGAGCCATAAAAAAAATTTTTCTGTCCTAACTTTTTTATTTAAATTTTCATCGTTAAGTTGTGTTCAAACGAGTTGTAGAACTTTTGAACGCGCGTATTTAAATGTATTTAATTTGCCGTTAGCTTTAACCAATCAATAGTATTTGAAGTTTTTCTTCTTAAACTATTCCAGATTCAAATGTAATTTTCTCAAGATAAAGAAATAACATATCTCTAGTTTTCACATATGTTGAATAATATAAATTGTCCTTTCTAATGACGTCCTTAATTTTTTTTTATATTTGCCCCAATCATGAAAATCAACATTTAAAAAAAGCGTATTTTTTAAGAAAAACTTCAATAACTATTGATTTATTGAAGTAAGCGGCAAAATTTGTATACCAAAGTACGCGTCTTAAAAAGTTCTAAAACTCGTTCAAACACAACTTAACGGTGAGAATTGAAATAAAAAAGTATGGGCAAAAAATATCAATTTTTTATGGTACACCCTAAGTTGATGAGAAAAAATTGCTCTAAATCGGTCAATTTTTAAGGTACAAAAAAAAATTTTTAATAATAATTCCATGAAATTTTCTGCGCTACAATTTTGCCAAAGAATGTAAACGTCTATTTCTGCAAATAAAAAAGTTAGTTTTTGTATTTCCGTGAAAATGGGGACCACCCTAATTTTAATCAACATCAAAAAATGGACCTTGATGATACAAACCATATTGTAGAGCATTACTTTGCTGTAAAGTTTCAAGTTTAGGCGCTGGGAGCATGTTTCCTCGTAAATTCGTGATCTGGACCATAGTGCAGTGTGCATCTGGATCACTTAGGACCATCTCTCAGATCAGCAAAAGGAAATGAACACATTTTGGTAGTGAATTGTGGATTTAAAAATTTTTGTTGATGAGGGCGGTGAAGTCTACAAATACATAACCCGTAGTATTTATGCTAGAAAAAATGTCTTGTGTATTTGGGTCGCCTTCTCGTATCGTCACGGATCGAGGAACTGCGTTCACGTCGAATGCGAAAATATTCAGGTGCCGACGAGGGTGTTGCGTGAACAAGTCCTGTACACCACGCAGGTGAATCAAACGAGGCAGAAGAAGTACTTCGACGATCATCGAAGCAATAGCAGGTAAATGATTTGGTCTTGGTTGCGAAGGATCAGTACATTCCGGGCGAAAGTCGTAAGCTGGAGCCAAGATTCAAAGGGCCGTTCATCGTAACGAAGGTGTCATGTTGCGGATCTGGAAGATGCAATTCGAAGCAGTGTATTTTTATGTTAAGTTGTATTATTTTTTGTGAATTAACTGGACATCGGTGAAAAATAGGTGTCCGGATGTAAAGTTTATAACTAACGGGAAGAACCCTTAGTGAATAATTTATAGCACTTACACATGCACGTATTACCCAAAGAACTTTGTATGGAAATAATTAATTTTTAGTCTCGTTAGAACATCCCGTGTGAATTGATGTGATATCGTTAGATCCGAAGCCTGTGACGGAGTTTCAATCTTTTTATTACACAAGTGTTGATATTTATACTAGTGGTCAAGTATTTCGACCCATAACCTCAACGTTCAAGGTTCGAATCCAGGTGGCTCCATATTATTATTTTTGTAACATCATAAGGCAAATGAATGAAATTAATACTGATTTCTTATGGCAAATAATCATAATGCAATTTTATGAATATCGTAAGTTTAATTCGCTGAGTGAAGAGATCTGTGAGCAACTTCTTAGATGATGGCTTTCTAGAAGGAATGGCGGCGAACTACCGCTTGAAACCAATTGCCTGTACAACTTTGGAACAGTTCAATTATCTGGCTGTGCATTTTATTAATGTTTACATTTGTAAATTGGTTTCATTTGCATATGCTAGAGCAGCCCTCAGAGCAACTTCTAGAGATGTGTCCAATTTGGAAAGGGATTTATCGATCGATCATTTTTTTTGTTGTTGTTTTTTTCCCGTCAACAATTTAAAACGAGATGTACTTCATTTTTGACACGAATCATAGAATGTTGTAACGGGATGAAATGATTTCAATATCGGGAATCGAAAGTGAGACGTGCGAATCTTGGTACGTTTAGAAAGAGATGGCAAGAAAGACGATAGAAATGGCTGTGGCTGAATGATGTGTGGCGTGATTGGGCATTCGAGTGAGACTAGCCGAGAAGGACGGACGTGCGCGCAGCAACAAAACGAATGGTCACAATGGCGTCGAGGATGAACATCGGTAAGGGACAAAATATATACATTTAGAGATATCTTTATTGGGCATCGTGGATTGAACTTATTGTGGAAGCGTTTGGGTTCCAGGTTTGGGAAAAATTGAAAAAGTGTTTTTTATTGCGTCTGGAATTCTTAACAAAAATGTCGGACTACCGATTATAAAAATGGAAATTTTACGTCGTGCTGATAATGGTTGTTATATCGAGAACGGGCTTTGTGCAGAAAAAGGGCTTCGTGCCGGAAATGAGCTTCGTGCTGGGAAGGGGCTTTATGCCAAAGACAAGCTTCGTGCCGCAGACGAGAGAAGAGAACATTTGGTCGGTTTTTGAAAGCTAACAAAATCGAATAAGACAATGAAAACTACAACCTTCTGCTGGTGGTAGGAGCTCTAGAATTACAAGGTTATTACGACAAAATTACCAAGTGGCCCGTAGTAAGTGCACCAGATAAGGTAAGGGATGAGAGAATTTTTCTGAGAAACGAATGTGCTATAGTGTCTTTCGACAGGTATTTCGCCCCGCAACTCAACAAACGTTTTGAACGCCATCTTTTCCGATCAATGAAGCAAGATGAGCAAGAATCGTTTGAAGAGTACATGAGTCGACTGCAAGATCAGGCAAACCGATGCGTTTTGCCTGATTTTCAGAGTTGCGCAAGAAACTGCTGACAGATGTAAAAACGCTGAATGGGACCCTTACGTTAGAAAAAATCTTGGAAGAGGTTCAGAAATAATTTAAAAAAAGTCGAAAAATCTTCCACATCGTACTCAAACGGTGCATTTGTTAAACCCATAACCGGAAAACTCCGAGAAAACACGAAAATAACGGTGGATCTAGCCAATGTTCCAACTGTAATAAAACGAGTCATATGGCCAAGGATACGGAAAAATACCCAGCAAGATAATCTGTGTGCCATAGTTGCAAATCGAAAGGGCATTTAAGGTAATATATACTTAAGGGCAATTTAAGCACACATTTTAGTGGCCCCAGAAGGTCAAACTAATTTGCTGAGCAAAGCTAAGGCATTTGCACTCGGGGTGCGTAAAATCGGATACCATATAAATCAGTTTACTTTGGATACTACTAACGCGACGGCTGGTTCAGTGTTCCCGAAGATACCAGGAGTGAAACTGAATATTCAGAGCAAATAGATGCAGGAACCGCTGGAAAAGAAAATTATTGAGCGAGCTGATGGAGCCTAGTCGTGGGTTTCTCCTCTGGAACATCGATGCAACTTCGACTCTCTTTACCAAGGTAATTTGAATTTATATTTCTTTTCATTTAATAAATAAAATTTGACTGATTGGTGGCTAAATTGTCACAAATTGACCTTTAAGAGGCTTATTATCATTTCAAACCAGGTCCAGACAGTCGAGACATCAGGACCTTTGTATCAAGGAGAGGTGTTTATAGGTTTAGCAGACTTGTGTTGGGTATCAAATCAACCCCAGAACTTTTCCAGTGGTAAAAAGAAAAATCGTTCCGAGGTATAAGAGGGTTGATTGTGTAAATGAATGATCTATTGATACACGGTTCTACTGTTGAGGAACATGACGTGATTTTGGAACAAGTTTCTGGCATCACGAAAATATAAGAAGATTTTGTTATTTTATTTTCAAATATGTGTTTTAAATCATGGGTCTAATGGCTCACAAATAATGAATTTTTTGAAAAACTTTGTTTTTTGGATATTACCGATTTCCAAGAGTCAGTACATTCTCTTTTGGTAAAACTCAAAATTCACCAATATTCGAAACTCATTCACTTCCACATTATTGTTTTGTTTTTTTTAAGTGTTTTGTGAAGATATTTGCAGAACTATAGGGTGGCAAAAGTTGCCTGTCCGTGTTTTTTGTCTCAGTATATCTCTTGTACAGTTTTGTTTACCTATATGTGCATATTTTTAATTGTAAGTGTTATCATCGGAAATTTTATGGATGTGATTGGTTTTGGAAGATTTTATATTTTGGCTATGCTATAAACATGGAAGTTAAACGAAAGACTCGGAAAAAATGTGACCCTTTGTTTTGGGTGTAACTTTGTATCGCGTGAGTAAAAATTTATTAAATTTTGGGTAATACTAGTTTAGAGTGTTATGTTTATGTGTGGGAAATTTTATTGCGTCAAGTAGTTTTCAAGATGCATTCGAAACAAGAAGAGCTACGCCAGCAAATCTTGGGCGCGGTGATCGATAATCCTGGTCAGTCGCACAGATGGATCGGCAAAGAGCATGGAATCCACCATTGTCCACCGTGTCCCGCGTTGTGAAGATGTTCCAGGAGACGAAGACCATCAAGCGGCGCGCTGGAAGCGACCGAAAACCGAAAACGGAATACCCAGAGAAGACGCGGAAGATAAGGCAGTACTTTAAGAATAACCCGAACCTTTCCATCCGAAACGTGGCCAAAAAGGGCAATTCGTCGAAGTGGTTCGTCCAGCAGACCATGAAACGGGCTGGGCTACGTGTTTTTAAGGTCAGGAAGGCGCCAAACCGGATTGACAAGCAAAGCACGGTGGCCAAATTGCATGCGCGGAAGCTGTACCGTGAGTGGCTGGTCAAGCCAGGCTGTCTGGTCATGGCGAAGAGACATATATCAAGGCGGACACCAAACAAATCCCCGGCCTCGAGCTTTTTGTCGGTACGCCCCGCATTGAGGTTCCGGAAAAGTTCCGGAAGAGAAAGATGGACAAATTCGCGAAGAACTACCTGTTGTGGCAGGCGATCTGCGAGTGCGGACAGTACTGCAAGCCGTTCGTTACAACCGGCAGCGTAAACGGGCAAAACCGATGAAGCTTTGAAGAAAAACAGGGAGAAATTGTGTAAGGAAGATGGACAAAGCCTCGCCCAAGATCTATAGAGCAGTGTTAAGAGAAATGTACGAGCATTCAGCTTGGGGGAAGAAATTCAACTAATATATAGTTATTTAATCCTTGAAAATTTGAGAAGTATCCGATTTAAAATTAATTTTTGGTGATCATGTTTGTGTGTCTCATTTTTTCCGAGTCCAGTCTTCATACGTACAAAATCAACCAAAGGTGTGGACCTCATCTAACGGTTAGGAACAAAATGAAACGCGTTAGGAAGTGAGTTCACCAAAATCTGCCTCAATTAGGGCGAGTGATTGCCAAGAATCAGAATATTTCTGAATCTGGATTTCCGTCAATCGAGAATGTCATCACACATGCTTTGAAACTCAAAGTGTAGTACATACCTGAAATGAAAGAGAAAAAAAAATACATCTGAATATTTCGGTTTATAACTTGGTAAATCTAAAAAATGCGTATGTTGTGTTTACAACTTGCAGACTTTCTCCAAGCCTCGTAACTAAACACTCTTGAAGAAACTATCGCACGCTCCCATCTTATACTCTGTGGAGTTGCAATAAATTCTTCATTGATGTCTGAGAATGAGGTTATAAAGAAATCAGCAATTAGAAGACGAAATTCTCAAAATTCTAAATGGCCCGAATATTCTGCACACAGATAAAGGATGTAATGATCAAAATTTGTTCAAACAGAACTGCCTGTAAATGGAGTAAATTTATCATTAAAAAAATAATGCCGTTATGCTTTATAAGGTTCAACTGGTATAAAATTCAGAAGAAAAAAATCCTTCCTCCAACGTTGAGCAACATCCATATTTTCTGCCTTTTTTAGTAACTCCTTAACAGCCACATTGGTATCGGCATAAAGCCCGATTCAAAATTCAAAGTCACTAGTCGCTGGTGACATTGTACCGGCGAACTTATGCCACTTTAAACGCATTTGTTGTGCATTTGTCAATTCTTCACCGCTTCCTCGAAGTTTTCGCTAGACAATTGCCCAATATTTTTCGAATGATCCGAAAAATTCGCTTTTTCAGACACTCTTTAATGTAAACCTTCGATGTCATTGTGTGAGATGTGATGAAAACCTTGGTTTTAAGGCCACAGCTGCAGATTCCATGCCAAATCATTAGTTTCCCTGCAAACTTATCATCAAAAACAAATTTATAAAAGGCGATACTGTCAAAATTTGGTCAATATCAACTTGACGTATTTCTTTCAATTTTGCATTTAAAAAACCTGAACACCCCTCATTTTGAAGGTGTGTGTGTGTAGAATGTTGCTCCTATTTTGATTTTGGAATTCACTCTTCAGTTGTCAAAATGCCGTCCAAGCAAGAAGAGCAGCGTATCAAAATTTTGCTCGCGCATCGCGAAAATCCGAGCTACTCGCACACAAAGTTGGCAAAATCGCTAAAAGTTGCCAAACCAACCGTTACAAATGTAATTAAAGTGTTTGGGGAACCTTTGTCGACAGCCAGGAAGTCTGGATCGGGGGGAAATTGAAAACCGGAAGCCGCTGAGACGACAAAGAGAGTTGCCGGTAGTTTCAAGCGAAACCCTAACCTATCTCTCCGAGATGCCGCAAATAAGCTGGGTGTATCGTCTACAACCGTGCATCAGAGCAAAAAACGAGCCGGACTATCGACTTACAAGAAGGTAGTGACTCCAAATCGCGATGATAAACAAAATACGACGGCCAAAGCGCGATCCCGGAGGCTGTACACGACGATGCTGACGAAGTTTGACTGCGTGGTAATGGACGACGAAACCTACGTCAAAGCCGACTACAAGCAGCTTCCGGGACAGGAGTTTTATACGGCAAAAGGAAGGGGAAAGGTAGCAGATATTTTCAAGCACACGAAACTGTCAAAGTTAGCAAAGAAATATCTGGTTTGGCAAGCCATCTGTACCTGTGGCTTGAAAAGCAGCATTTTCATAGCGTCCGGGACTGTCAACCAAGAAATTTACGTGAAAGAGTGTTTGAATAAACGTCTGCTGCCTTTCCTGAAGAAACACGGTTGTTCCGTACTGTTTTGGCCGGATTTGGCATCTTGCCATTACGGCAAAAAGGCCATGGAGTGGTACGCCGCCAACAACGTACAGGTGGTTCCCAAGGACAAGAACCCTCCCAACACGCCAGAGCTCCGCCCAATTGAGAAATACTGGGCTATTGCCAAGCGGAACCTAAAGAAGACCAAAAAAACTGCTAAGGACGAGCAGCAGTTCAAGGCAAACTGGCTTTCTGCGGCGAAGAAAATCTGATGGCAGGGGTCAAGCGTAAGGCCCGGCAATTCGGATTTGAAAAGCGGAAGCCTAACTGAATATTTTTCCTGAATTTTATACTAATTGAACTTGAAAAAGGAATTTAATTTGATTTTTTAAATAAACGATTTCACCGATTTACACGCATTTTCCCTTGACCAAATTTTGACCGTATCACCCTTTACCTGGAAGGAACACCCCACGAACAGTTGCCAGATAAAATTTTCGTCCGGGAATTTGTTTATAATCCATTTTGGCATATGTTTCGTGATCCATTAAAATACAGCCATCAAATTTCGTCAAAACTCGTTGGTATAGTAATCATGCTCGCTTTTTGGCCACTAAATTTTGTTTCAGATTCGGATGTTTACTGGCTCAAAAAGACTTATATTCTTCTCTTGACAGGATGTTACGCACGGTGGAAAAGTTGGAATCGTATTTTTTTGCCAAATCACGCATGAAGACATCTGGTCTTCCTTTTACTTTTATGATAGATGCGCTGTGCTCTATTCATACTCAGAGTATCCTTGTAACGTTTGATAACAAGGAACACCGTTGACTTTGGGAATTTTAACACTTTTGCTATTTTTGAGGCAGACCACGAAGAATTACCTAGATGCTTGTGCACAATTATTTTTTATTTTCTCATGTTCCATGATCCGTATTTTCGAGATGAGTCAATCGACAACTTTTCACCAATTTCTTCGTCAATGACAGATCAATAAATGCTTGTCAAACGTTTTTTGTACCAACCACAAGGAACGGGGTAGTGTATTAAATAGTGCGTCCAGATTTACTTTGAATCGAGCTTTAGCAGCTCATATAAAAACATTATCTGATCATAAATTCCCACAAGGTCATCTCCGTAGACATATGCAACTTCAAACGAGCTGTTGTTTTTTCTTACTCGCTTTTTGCTGATTATCTTTCCTATTTCGACGTTTATGTTGGCAAGAGGCTGTTTATATTGCAAACAACTACACGATACGCAGTGAGTTTATACTTTAATAGGCAAAAACCCTATTGTCAGTCAAAACAGAGCACGTTAAACAATCACGGCCTGCTTCAACCTTTGGAAGCTTTTTCAAATTACGAAAAAAGAAAGTTTAGCATGTTTCAGAACTACAACTCATTTTAAAATTTTCTGAATGAACTTCCATCTGAATCTCAAGTAACAAATAAGGCTTTGTGCACAAATTACGTAACGCAAAAAAGCGGGATTTTGGACCCCCTCCCTCCCCTATGTAACAATAAGTAACACGTGACCAGACTCCCCCCCCTTAAATAACGTAACGCTCACGCCCCCCCCCCCCCTCCCCCCTATTTCTCAATTGTGATAAAATCATCACAAAAACTGTTATAGTTGTTGTTTTTATGTTTAATTTTAATTTGAGTAACTTGAAATTAGTAAAGATTGCTAACATTAGTCAATTAATTTCATTTAAGTAACTTTAAGCTATTAAAAGGATTACGAAAAACATTGCACTAATTGTACTGCATTTATTCAGGTTACTGGATGTTCTTAATAGTACGTTCACACTACAGCTTATATTACATGATATAGAGTATCTTATATCAAATGAAATGTACATTATTTCCAGTGAAAACTAAATGTATAGTTGCTGATATCAAGATACTCTATATCACGTAATATAAGCAGTAGTGCGAACGTACTATAAAACTGTTAAAAATATTAGTTCAGCAACTTTACTAAAACGTCTTGAAATTATTTAAAGTATTACAAACAAGTTCAAAGTTTTATTCATATAACATAATTCTAGCCCAATCAATTTTCCGTTTGATCCGAAACATAGAACAACAGACGCCGTAACAAGTGCACTTGATGTAGGCTACACGTTGAGGAATATTGGGTGATTGAACGCACATTTCTTGTGTATCAAATCAAATCACACTTTGTCTTAGTTTAATGCAATCATATATTTGAAACTCCAAAATTTCTTATCGAATCCAATATTGTTAGTCAATTAATCCGAAAAACCGAAAATCTTATGTTTTGATTCAACAATAAATGCTTTTTTTTTTTTTTTTTTCAATAAAAGCCTCCATTGCAGCGCTTTAAGGACCAAAATAATAATAATCAAAAATAAAATCGGTATTGTTTGAATAAATTAAAATCATAGGTAAGCCGTGTTGAATATATACAGAACAATATATTTCTCAGCGTGCATATGTACGATGTATGGAAAATTGCACCAATTGTTGATTCAAATCGTCATAAGATACCTTTCATTTAGTAGATCACATTTAAATAGTCTCCATTCATTGAAGCTTTAGAATTTGGTTGGAAATCAATAGATACACTTAATCCATTTTTTTTTAAATTTCAGATTTTTTGCACCACTTGGCCATAAATGTGTTTTTATTATCGCCACACCCATAAGGAACACATGTGATTGGCCATCAAAGGAACCAAAATTTGAAACTATGGCGATAATTGGTGCAGTGTTCCACTTATGGCAAACGTGGCAAAGTTTTGGCTCAGTTTCGAAACATTTCCTTCAAAATATGGATTGAAAGCTTTCATTTGACGTATTGAACGTGTGGTTTTCCCAGAATTTTTAAACATAGTTCTTAACTAGTATAAATTAACCCTTTTCTACTTACTACTTCCTACTTTGCTTGGCACACAGGCAATTTTAATAATGCAAATTGGTTATTCACTTTAAATTTTTTATTTCAAATTGGTTATTTTGTTACGTAACGATTTAAAAACCCCCCCTCCCCCATATGTCACAATAAGTAACGGTTGCTCAACCCCCCTCCCTCCCCTTCATGCGTTACGTAATTTGTGCACAAAGCCTAAGTACCTTTTCATTTTATGACTAAACCCAGACATAATACTATTGAACTTTCTTAAATAATCAGTCACAACAAATGCAGCTCCAAGATAACTTTATTAGTATATTGAAGATGAAGGCAATATGTACTATTCTCAAATATAGAACCAAGTCCAACACAGTGCCAACAACTGCTCGCAGAAGACGTCATTCCACAGCAGGAAGCTTTCCGCGAAATGAAAGCTCCTAAGCGTGTTTCCTCTACTGCATATCAACTGCCATGAGTTCCTTCCGTAATGCGCCTGCGCTAAAATCATATGTTCATATGTCTATCGTTAATACTTTCTTTCATTCAATAGAATATTATTGTCGTCAATCCCGAAGCCAGACCATTTGTTGGGTTGGAAAGTCTTTGAACTTTTATGGTTTTCGAAAAACTTTATTTCAACAAGTGTTGCGTACATTTCTTTTCAATTGGAGACAATGTTGTATTCATTCATAATTGTTTGCCTTATCCGCCTTAATTACTGCAGTAAGCCGACTTTAACTACTGCACAGCTTTAAGAACATGAATAAAACTGCCCGGATGTCAACGTCAGAGATATGCAAAAAAGGCAAATGGTGCAAAAGGAAACGAAAGATTTTCCACCTGAGTTGTGCCTTTAGGAAACGGCATAATTGGAGGGTAATTTCATTTCCCTCTTCTCCGTGCGTTCCACAATCTGGGGGTTCCCACACAGTTACAAATCGCTGTAGCGTGAAATGTAAACAACATACACTATGAAGGATTTATCACTACTCGCCTCGTAGGGATATGGCGTGGAGGCAGCTCTAAAAGTAATGGGACAGGAGAGTTTGGGCAGTAACTTTCGTATTCAATATAATGGCGATCACTTTTAAACATATGCTTCTCCTAATGAAGGAAACTCAGAGGCGTATGACCGAAAATAATAAAGTTATCATAATAACATCATAATAGATTGTAATAGAGCGATTACTCAATAAAAAAAACAGTCACTACCGCACCGCACAGCAGTCAAGAGAAGTTCAGTAACTCTTCACCAACAACAATTGTAGAGGTAAATAACATTGATTAGCGCGCACTTCATACCCGCAGACTGTATCTATCGTCTCGGCGCAGTAATCGGTACCATCATCGATCGAGACGCTCTCCGCGAGGAGCAAGGGGCAGGATCAATACAATGTTGAATGCCGCGGCGGTAGATCGATGGGTGATCAATCGACTCCCAGTTGGAAGTCATTACGGAAATTTCAGCGGCAGTTGGCTTCACGATTACCTCGCTGCAGCGTCAGCTGAAGAGGCGAAGCTGTGTGGCGGCGCTGGTCTTCCTATAAATTTGCACGCGCTGATCATTGTGGGTACACAAAGCTGGTAGGAACCGGGAGACTTTATTTGGCAAAAGTGAGTTCACATTTTCGCTATCCCTGCATCGCATCATTTAAGGTGTCCTCTCGATTTCATGGATGGATAAGGCACGATGACTATGATGGCGATGAAGACGACGACGACGACGAAAGCGATGGCGAAGATGGCGTGGGTCACACAGAGTTGATCCCCATTATGCATACCTTTGAACTGGCTTAACTATTACCACTGAGGCAGCTGCTGCGGTTGCTAAATAGATAAGTAGATTGGCGTTTGGTCGAAACGTTCAAGATGATCGAGTCCGTGTGGTGCCCTCCCACCTCGGGTTGTCGCTGGGGTCGGCACGTCGTGGAATATCATGCTAATAGGGTTGGCAACTACTTCCGCTTTTGGTGGATGGACAATTATGGGATCGTGCAGTCGGAATGGGCGATCACTTTAAACTGCGCGGTGAGTAACAGCTGAGTGAGGCGATTCCAACGTGTGGGGCTTGTTTGTTGTTTTCAAAGAGGGGTGTAGAATTTTCTTGTATTGGTTAATGCATCATACAATGTGAGGAATAGATACCAGATATGAGGAAAACATGATATATAAGCTTAATTTATTTGAAAACGATTAAGATGAGTAAAACGATTTAATTAAGGCTTGTTCGCGACAAAATCTGGACACCCCTAAATACGTATATCTCTGGAAATACTTCATCAACACGTGAAATATTTCGCAGACTGATGAACGTATGTCTGTTCATTGTGTAAAATCAATGTTTGGTGATACTACAAGCTTTTAGATCGAAGATGGCGTCGAAAGAAGAGCAAGTGCGAAAAGCAATTGTGTGCGATCGCAATGAAAATCCGGATCTGTCAGTAAGGAAAAAAGCTTGGTTTTCCTGCAAGCACTGTCCATAACGTTCTTAAATCTTTCAATACACGTTTGACAACAGCCAGAAAGGCTGGGAGCGGAACAAAAACGGATCTCAGGAACCACCAGAAGGACGCGAAGGTGAAGCAAATATTGCAGAAGAGACCAAAGATCTTTCTGTACTTACTGTGGCTTAAAAATAGAAATGTCCCCAACATTCGTGCATACTTACAAGCACCCGACGAGGTATGAAGTCGTTCAAGGTAAAAACTATACCGAACCGTAATGATAACCAGAATGTGACGGCTAAAACCTGGGTTCGCAAGTTGTATCGCGAATATTTGATGAAGTTTTCTTGCGTGATAATGGACGATGAAACTTGAAGTAGCTTCCCGGAATGTCTTATTATACTGCCATGCAACGGAACGGCGTAGAAGAGCATTTCAGGACGAAGAAAAAGGCCAAGTTTCCCAAAAAATATTTTTGGTTTGGCAGGCAATATGCAGCTGTGGTCGAGCAAGCCAAAGCTTCATCACTACCGGAACGGTAAACAAGGAAATATACCGTGAAGAATGCCTAAAGAAGCGATTGTTACCATTCCTACGCAGCCATGACACTCCCTTGCTATTCTGGCCTGATTTGGCATCTTGTCACTATGCCAAAGATGTTTTGGAATGGTTTAAAGCGAATGGAGTCCATGTTGTACCGAAAGAGGCGAATCCACCAAACTGCCCGGAGTTGCAACCTATCGAGCGGTATTGGGCTCTCGCGAAGAGAAAATTCTCTCAAAATAAACAACAAGCTACTACCATAGAAAAATTTCGAAAATCTTGGACAAAAGCAGCTCAACCGGTTGCAAAGAAATCTGCACAGACCCCAATGGCTGGAATAAACTCAAAAATTCGTAGTTTCTTCATGCAATTAAGTAACTGTAGTTATACACTTAGAAATTATGAATTTTACACGAGACGTAATTCATGTTTGTAAAAAGTCGGGGGACATAAAGAAAAATTTCGTGTAAAATTATGTCTCGCAAAACAGACACATACGCAATTCGACGAAAGATGTGTTTGATTGAATTTATTTTCTCATCTCTTTCAACTCATTCTTATGTGCTGAAGGACGCTTGCATGTGTCGGTCTCAGAGAACAGAAATTTACATGACATTTTGGTAGTGTGTAGTTTTAAGATAAGGGGTCCTCCCTTCACTCAGTTGGTAAAGGCGCAGCTACAAAACAACACAATGCTGGAGGTGGCAGGGTTCGATTCCCGGCCTGGTCTAGGAATTTTTCGTTAAGGAAATATTTCTCGACTCCTTGAGGCGGTAGGGTATGATTGTACTTAACACACAATCATACTAATTCAAAAATGGTACCTGGTATCGAAAGCACATAATTAATAACTGTGGAAGTGCATTTAGAACACTAAGTTGCATCTTGATTGAACTTACAGCAAATTTGTTTGATTCCAAATTTAATCTGTCCAGATTTTGTTGCGAACAAGCCTTATAATGGTAATATTCATAATGATAATTCTAAAATCACTATAACCATAATAAATGAAATAAGTAAAAACATCCGTTAAATTTAATACTGTAATCAGAATTTCAAACACTGCGATGGCCCATAAATTTATGAAAAACATAATTTTAAAATCTGCTCCTGCAGAAATCGAAATAGTTCCTCAAACGGGCGAATAGTAACCTTTATAAAACTAGTCGAACTTTCAGCAGTACTTTCAATTTCTAAGGGGCTTTTTTAAATTAAATGGGGTGCTTGTTCAATTCCTAGAAAGTATTTTATTGGCTTTGTTCCTTTTTTAATTGGATTGTTACAATCGTCATAAATTTCCAATATCAAAATCAGTTTTCCAACACACTAAAGTACATACATCAATTCTTCTATCTGGGAAATATATTTAAAAATAAAATGAGTATACGGCCAAATTGACGACCATCCTGAATATGAAGAAGTTCACAAAGAAAAAATAAATTTCTTTTTAACAGTACTTGGCGTTGTTGTTATCTTTCGGAGATGTTCTAGGTTTCCCGAAATGGACTTGAGTTCTTCAGTTGTAACAGTTGCAAAATAAGATTATGATATGTATTCAAAAATATTATATGAAACTCTTAGAAAATAAACAGTCATTATTGGATAATTTTGTGATGTTCTAGGTAATCAAAACTGTCCTTGAGTTCAAAACATAAGAGCAACAGTTGCAACAGTAGGTTTTTGGATTATGCAAATGAACATTATGCATTTAACAATATTCATTTTATGGTGTAGAAGGCCAACAGACACAATGCGATATTCTTGGGATATTCTAGGTCATGCAAACTGTCTTTAAGTTCAAAGCATAGGATCTACAGTTGTAGCTTTTCGGGCTATATAAGGTGACTATATGTGTTCAAACATTTTCAATGAATTTTTTGAAAGGTCAATCGTCAATATTTTATAACTTTCTGATCCTTTAGGTCATTCAAACTATCCTGGCGTTCAGAACTCAAGATTTACAGCTGTAAACGTATTTTTTAGGCAATACTAAGCTACAAATTCAATTAATATTCTTAAAGGTTAACAAACATTATAAAGCAATATTACATGTTCTGGGTCATCCAAACTATTCTTGAGATGAGGGCCTAGAATCTTCAGTTACTGCGGAACTGAAATTAGCTGAAAACGTTATTCCTCGAAACGTCCAACGAGAAGTTTTCGCAGAGGAATGGAAGGTCTTATCTAAGGGAGAGTTCGTCACAAGAAGATCACCGTTGAGATGGGTTCATCCGTTCATTTGTAAAGATGGACTTATCAGAGTAGGAGGACGACTCAAAATTCCAAAGAACTAGAGAGCACCTAGCATCCTGTCGTTCTACCTGCACGACACATGTTATTTTGATTCTGCGATACTTTCACGAGAAATACAGCATGCTGGTCTACAGCTGCTACTAGCACACTTTTAGAATAGTGGCAGGATGCCATATCGATCAGCAGTAAAAGGACTTCGTCGCGCTCCATTTTCAGTGAATCTGAAAAGCACGACTTGGTTTCGCCGTTTGACAGCATGTAACGCAATGCACGTCAACTACATTATGCGAAAGAAATTTGAGGTTTGATTTTACCTAAGCTGGTAGAACAGTTATGCCCTGTTGAATGTATCGCAATAATTCGTGTTCGCCCTTATGGCATTTAACGAATATTCATTGTATGGTGTGTAGAGTCAACAGACACAAGATTTGTTCAGCAATACAAACCCTATAAATTCAATTAATATTCTTATGAGGTCAACAAACATTATAAAGCAACGTAACATGTTCTGGTCATCCAAACCATTCTGTGAGAACTGAAGTTAGCTGAAAACGTTATTCCTCGAAACGTCCAACGAGAAGTTTTCGCAGAGGAATGGAAGGTCTTATCTAAGGGAGAGTTCGTCACAAGAAGATCACCGTTGAGATGGGTTCATCCGTTCATTTGTAAAGATGGACTTATCAGAGTAGGAGGACGACTCAAAATTCCAAAGAACTAGAGAGCACCTAGCATCCTGTCGTTCTACCTGCACGACACATGTTATTTTGATTCTGCGATACTTTCACGAGAAATACAGCATGCTGGTCTACAGCTGCTACTAGGAACTAGTTTGTCTTAAGTTTTAACCTCTCCGTGGAAGAAATGTAGCTAGAGAAGTAGTTCATCGATGCGTTAAATGTTTTCGTACAAAATCGTCTACTATACTATAGTTCATGGGAGAATTGCCGTCACCTCGCGTCACCGTTTCACGTCCATTTACGAAAACAGGAGTCGGTTTCTTTGGTCCTGTATACGTCCGACCGGTTCCAAGACGAACAGCAGCTAAGGCCTACGTTGTGGTATTTATTTGTCTCTGTACCAAGGCAGTACATCTGGAGTTGGTCTCCGATCATTCCACTGATCGATTCTTGCAATCCTTGCAGTAGGGGGCGACCCCGGCGTATTGGTTAACATCCATACCTCTCACGCCAAGGCACGAGTTCGAATCTCACCCCCGGAGAAGTTACGAATATGCCCAAAAGTGGTGTTTGACTGACTACGACGGGAGATGAACCAGCCCGAGGCTGAAAATCTCGATAATCAAGACAAAAAAAAATCCTTGCAGCGGTTTGTTTCACGGAGAGTAAATGTTCGGACATCTATTCCGACAACGGCACAAACTTTGTTGGTGCAAAGAACAAGCTAACAGAGATTGGCAAATTGATGATGGATCATATTCATTGAGATCGAACCACTTGTGAGTTCACAAGGGGTAAAATTACCTGGCACTTTAATCCACCCAGTACGCCACATTTCGGAGGACTCTGGGAAGCAGATAATAATAGAAAATAATGGAATATTTCATGTAAATTTAAGCACATAACGCCTGAATCTAGCCTCTGGTATGAAATATTTCAAACATTGTTGTATGGCACACGAAAAATAGCAAACAATTTCGTTGTTTACGCCTCCTTTGGCTTGAATTAAACGAAGGGAAATTTTACGCGCTTGTTAAAATTAATTATTTTTTTCTGTGCATCTCATCAGGGTTATTGGAGAAATTTCAGTTTTCTCCACACTTCTAACACAGGTTGAGGCTTGTCTAAACTCCCGTCCGTCGACATCTAAGTCGGATGATTCAAACTATTATGAAGCCTTGACACCTGCACATTTTTTGGTCGGATCATCGTTACATGCCCTTCGCGATTCCGAATTCACAAACATCCCAATGAATCGATTGAATAGGTTCCATTTGATACAACAAAAGCTTTTCTGATTCATTAGATGGCGCCAAGAATACCTTAGTCAGTTGCAAGCTAGGACAAAGCGATGGAAAACGGCGATTCCTGTGGAAAGGGGCAAGCTCGTCGTCATCAAGGATGAAAATAGCTCATCTTCGCGATGGAAAATAGGAAGAATTGTTATAGTACACCCAGGTGAGGATAACATTGAATGGGTTTCGATCCTGAAAACTGCCACCGGAGAACTTAAATGTCCTGTAAAGAAAATTTGCATTTTATTATTCCCAAACAACCGGGATGAAGAAGAATCCGATGCAATAGTGTAAAAACCACCTTCCATGTCCTTCCCAAACCTCCCATCATGTCGAAGAGGGTTTTTTATTTTCTTTCTGGGTGGGTGAGTGTAGCCGACCCAAATCGGCTAACTGAACTGGTCTACTAGGGCGTTTCCGTAAATTTGGTTTAGCAAACAAATGGCTTATGCGCCACCTCGTTAGAGGACCACTTGTTGTTTTGGGATGCCCGGCAACTCAAACCTCAGGGCGAGTTCAGTCTACACGGAGGAATCAAAGTACCCAGAAATGGGTGTTTTTTCACCCACCTTGGAAATAAGTGGACTAACCCATAAGGTGGGTAAAAGCTTTTTACCCATAAGTGGGAACAAGGTCTGTACGTCAAAATGAATGTTTACTTTTCACCCATCTTCTCGAAGCGAGATTTTGTTTTGGATGGGTTAAAAGTACCTATTTAACCAAAGTAGATTCAATACTATTTTCAAAAATTGTTTAGGAAAATCTTAAGAAATTACGAAAGAAAATAGTGCATTGTATTTAATGATATTATTTATAAGCAATACTACATCTAGTAAAAACTAAACATTTATGTTCTACGCGTTTACAGAAACGTGTTTCTAATTTGATAGATCACTTTCCTTCTAGCTGGAAGTATACTGGGGCCAGCTTATCACTTGCCACATCCATGCTTGAAGTTGTTATCCTAAATTCAGAGCTGGAAATAAAATTTAAACACTAGAGAGAAGTGCAACGGTTTAAAAATTGTGCTTACTTGTACTTCTGACAAAGTCTCAAGGATCTAAAAATTTTACCAAGTAAATTTTCACCCATATAAGCATGAAGAACACCCACCTCTGGAACACCATGAAGCTGTTTCAAGGTGGGTACTTTTAACTCACATTATATTTTTTGAAATCACCCATCTTTTTGACAGCTTCATATAGCTGCCGAAGGTGAGTGATTTTTATACATAAAATGTGTAATCTCAAATCTCCGTGTAACACAAAGGGTTGGAACAAACTAGTAGACGCGAAAACTTGGAAATACTAAAAACTATCATCTCCCAACAAAACAAAACTAGCCGCAGACCGACCTTTAGGGAGCGAATGCACTGCAGTGACCTATTTTCATCACTGGACAAATTTTAATGACCACTACAATGATCGCTCAGGACAAAACTGCAAAGTGGGCTGAGATTCCCAAACAGCCCAACTTGAGTACAAACAACGAAATCTACAACAGCTACAACGAATAAACGTGAAAAATCTCTTCAAAACAGTGCACTCATTGATGTATTGATGCACATATGATGTATGATATGTACTACCACCCATTGTAGCACGGAAACTAAGTCTGACAGCAGTGAACTCTCCTCGCTGTTAGACTTGACCAAGCTTTAATAACCACTGATTATCCTAATCATGCCATTGTATGAAGGGCCACAAAAGGTGTTGGGTGGATCGATAGGCAACATCACCTATACGTATCCACAGGGATATAAAGAATCTCCTTCCAACAACAACACTGAACAATTGGTCAAAGAGCAAGCTATCTAACATGAGGATGCCCCAATGGGCGGGGAGAAGAGCCCGCCCTCTATTCACAAACTGTTAGCAATGGGGAGTTGGCATTTCCACTCTTCCCATCCAGAGTGCTTCAATCGGGTGCCCTGATGGTCCCTCCCATTCCCATGAAATATTTATATAATAGTGTATGTATTTATGTAAATGAAGAATACTGTAATCACTCGGTATCTATTATTTATGATCTCCCTTTGGTGGATCCTGAAATGTAAGAAATGTTGTAAAGTGTTGAAGTGTAGAGTTCTGTGGTTCCACGCTTATGCACGTTTTTGTTTGTTTTCAGCGATTTGAGGTATCCTAAAAAGTTTGTTAAATTATACAAAAATAACATATATACATATTAATTTCCAAGTAGCACAGTACGATCATAATAAGTTGTAGTAACTTGATTATGACCTAGCAAGTCATATTTATGTTTTCTCGACAGAATGGCAACAAGTGTTACTGTTGCCATGGTCACTATTTGCTGCTTGATATTGATTTTATAACAACAATACGCTTTTATTTTTGCTACCAAATAATTATTGCTCCTGTGTAAGGAGTTAAAGACAAATGAAAAAAAACAACAAACAACAACAAAAAACAACAAGCAATTTTTAAATCATCTAAGAAGTAAAATCAATAAAACAATTTCATCAAATATAATGATATTGTGAGTTATGATACAGACACATCAGACACAATCCGAATGGCAAACAGCTCAGATTTGGCAAAAAGGTCCATTTGCAAACCGGAATTGAAAAATACATTAGGTAATAAGTGCAAAAGCCTACCATAGATTCCGTCGCAGCTTCTTTTGTTCAACTAGATACTTCTAAATCATAATGATAATTGGACATATAAGACATAATAATTAAAAGTATATATAACCTATTAGGAGAAATTATTTTGAAAAAAATATGTTAAAAAATAAATCCCGAAAACACCAGTAATGATAAAAATGATAATGATGGTGATAAAGAAGATTGATAATGGTTATGAATAAACAATGTCCTTATGATAGTATATAGTCAAGGATATTATAATATGAACTGAAAATTACATCTGTGCCGACTGCTGTTTTGTGGCAATTGTAGACAAACTTCCACATCCATTATGAACCAGAAAATTTAGACAATGTATGACTGCCATGAGAAAAAAAAATAATTTTAAATGTTAAATTATTTTACAATACCTGATGACCTGGTAGACCTGAAAGATATGATAATGGAAAACTATGATATGATTTACCGGTCGCACCCCCTCACTTCGCTATTGTCAGATTGACAACATTGCCCAGGCTACGACAACCAGCGTCTCCATGTTTCAGCTGGCAGTCTTTTGTGATCATATGCCTCGTGGAGGCGTGAGGTAGGAACTTGTGAGGACTGGAGGTCGGTCGCACCCTCCTTCGAAGTTACCAACTCACTATTTGAAGCCCTCTTTAAAACAGTGCACTCATTATACGAAAACTCTACCTAACAATTAAACAACGAATATTTAACATTAATCAAAGAAGACATTTATTTTTACGGAAATGAAAAGTTACGGTAATTTATTATATCTACATATTTTTATCCGGTACCCTCCAGTCCATTTTCTTTAGCCTTCTCTCTTTCCTTCTGTCTATCACCTATTTTTAGAATTGCGCTTCATAGTTCTCGACGCATGCATGCGGACATTTGTAAGCTTACTCACGATTTGATTCGGTTGGTTTCTGCCTTACCGACTGCTCCTCACTCTTGTCACGTCGCCCCTGCGACGCTGGCTTCACGGAAGACACTAGCAGTTCCGATAATGCCGACAATGGTGGTTTTCTGATGGGCGGGAAAACTGCTCTGTTGGAGCGCGATATTGGCGGCGCGGCTCCCTTCTAACCCTGGCCAAGGTTAGGACCTTCAACACCGACACGTGGGGTCAGGATAGTGGTACTCTATAGAAAAATGGGCGCGGTGTGCCGAGCGGGAGGTGGCTTCGCTAGTGTGAAATAAAAGCCGCCGAACGACTGTTCGAATCTATGAGCGCATGTTCTTGAGTAGTGGGCTATTTTGAAGATAGTTACCTCCTTTTTTCTATCGCACAGATTTATTACCGCACTGGCCTAGCAATTTGCATACGCTACACCTACTATACAATTAAACGCACAATTAGTTACACTGACTTAAGGACATAATTCACGTTCGAACTACCTGAACAAATACACCGCGTGACTATATAAAAAAAACCTTCACAGTCCTGCCTCATCCACGGATCAGATTGAAGTGGACGAGAAATAATTTTCATTTCCTCAGAAAGGCCGCTGAATGCATTCTTCGTTCCGGATATAGGGAAACGAACTTATCAAAAGGCGATCTCCGATTACCTTCGGAGTTGATAGGAGATGCTATCTTCTTTCCTCCCAAGCATTGCCCATCTAACTAGCTCATTCCAATCTTTAAGTTGAGGTTTTTTCTTATTATTAAATTCCCGACGACAAGTAATCCTACTGGGAGATAATGCTCAACCCAACGGATTTAGATTAAAGGTTCAAAATGAGAAATATGCGCGCCTAGTGAGAGGATGAACATTGTAATGAGTAAAGCTCATGAAACAACGTTCCCTCTGGTTGTGAGTTTACCATTAAGAACGATGAACTTACTACTGCGTGTTATTTCGAATGGTTACTTTATTACTCCGAAGTTTACTCATCATATATGGCTCATTATCATACCGCTATATGAGGATGTACGACAATGAACCACCCGGAGCACCTTGACAATCCATCACCGTCTCGACAACAGTATCAATATTTTTCCCTTAAAGTTGTTTTGATGTATTAAACGTATTTGTACGTAAACCCGTTACCGAGATACCGCTGATTTTATTATTCCGGATTCTAAATTAACATAGCTTTTGCCGACAATCAGACCTCGTCGAGAGCAACCCAAGTAGCACATTACGATCATAATTAGTTGTAGTGACTTGATTATGATTTAGCAAGTCATATTTATGTTATCTCAACTGAATGGCAATAAGTGTGCTACTAGGGAAACTGTTCGAATCACCGATGGGCTACCGATCAACTTCTTTTGGAAAGCCGAGAGGGAGATTTGAGCGAATGATGACCAGTAAATCGTTACCGAATCAGTTGGTTTCAGTCACCGTAGAGAACGGTTAGGAATATTTTATGAAATATGTTTGCAAAGATACGGGTTTAGCCAATTAAACGCTTTCCCGTATAACAAATTCATTACCTAGGTCAGATGGAATGTATATAATAAATAAATAAATGAATTTAATTGTTAGTTTTAAGTTGTTTGTTTCATTAGAGTAAATTCCTTCAGAAGAATAAAGGTAGTGTTTGTAAATACTAAATTTCGCGTAATGTGTTCTTTAAGCGCCACCGCATTTAACGCAGGAAGCCACCTTGACCACTGCGCTTGGTTAACTCTTACCCCACGTCCCGCTAATAGTAATACACATCTCACTTCAAAACCAAATCTTCTCAGATGTGTGAACTCCATAAAACAATCCTTCTGTCGGCTCGTTCCCATAGAACTCCGATGACCATAGTACTATAAATCATCACAAGCGGGTTTCTAGGTCGTAATCACTGGACCGTGGCACACTGAACTGCACCGATAATGCTCGCCCATCAGGCAGCTAATCCAGCAGCGCCAGTGAGGAGCAATCGGAATGTGGACAAAATATCAATTTTCACAACTCGTGAAACTCCGCAGCATTTGCTCCTGCTGCCGCGTGTCAACCATTAACCTAGCAAAAACCTAGGCCGGCAGAAGACAGTCGCCTGCAATACCGGGTATGGAATCTTTCCGCCAATTCGGCAAACTTCATCGGCAGGGTTAACTGAGTGCACACATCTTACGATAGTTTTCCATCTTACTCCGCGCCAATAGCATAGACTGCGCGCACAGCATCCCACCAAACGATGAATCATTTATTTTATCGTGGCTCCGATTATCACAGTTGGTGATATACCATACTCTACCACAACAGCCAGGCCAACAACGATGGTTTTGCAGTCGAAGGAGGTGAGCCGTGGAACACTTTAATATCCCTGAGATTCCCTATCAAGGTGCCGGAGCGGGTGGCTTTCGTTGCCGTGTAACGACTGCTGCGGTTCCAACCGGCGAAACCGAGAACATGTAAGCTTAGGAAGCCCAGCACGATCGACTAAACAAACTTGGCAACAAACACCGTCGTGCGTTTCAGAACACATGCCAGCCAACAAGGTGAATTCAATTCAGTACACAGGGCTCAGTTTAATGCCCATCTGGATGCTACTGCCGTACTCAATAGGAGAAGACGCAACAATTCAAAGGGAATGAGTCAGGAACGGAATACGGAATATGTAGACACTTGTTCATTTATCAACATGTTCTGCATGCGCCAGCAGCAAGAGCTTGGCCTAGATTCGTTACCATATGGTGGGTAGTAAAAAGGAAAATCGATTTTGTGCAATGCTGTAACATAGAAATAAAAAAAGGAAAGTTACTGATCGGATTGCAAAGCAGGAACTGACAACATTTTTTAAATTGTACGTTGAGACAACTTGCAGATGACGGCGTAGTGTCTGTCACGGGACCCAATGGGGTCGATCTACAAGGACCCTTGCGAGATACCTTAGACAATTTGTCTACTTGGGCTCTAGAGCTAGGTATCGAATTCTCTACGGAGAAAACTGAGTTGGTAGTTTTTTCTAAGAAGCATAACCCTGCACAACCGAAACTTCAAATTTTGGGTACACCAATAACTCATTCCATGTCATTTAAATATCTTGGGGTCTGGTTCGATTCAAAGTGCACCTGGAGATCTCAATTGAGTACCTGAAGCGAAAATGCCAGCAAAGGGTAAATTTTTTCTGCACAATTACCGGGACCTGGTGGGAGCGCATCCGCAAGATCTTCTAACGTTGTACCGGACAACGATTTTGTCGGTTATGGAATACGGTAGTTTTTGTTTTCAGTCAGCGGCTCGGTCGCACATCATTAAACTGGAACGCATTCAGTATCGGTGTCTTCGTATCGCGTTAGGTTGCATGCACTCGACTCACACCATGAGTCTTGAAGTGCTGGCTGGCATGTTGCCACTCTCAGATCGGTTTACAGAGTTATCTCTCCGGCTCCTCACCAGGTGTGAAGTTATGAACCCCCAGGTGATCGAAAATTTTGAGAAGCTCCTAGAGTTGAATCCTCAAACCCGCTTCATGAGCTTGTATCATTTGTACATAACACAGGATGTCAGCCCTTCGCTTAATATTCCCAATTGTGTTTGCTTCTCCGACTTCGGAAATTCGGTTCATTTTGATTTATCCATGAAACAGGAGCTTCGTGGAATCCCAGAGCATCATCGTCCTATGATTGCTCGGTGATATTTGCTGCAAAGTTTGGCCTAGTTGATTCCACTAAAACGTTTTTCACTGACGGGTCTTTGATAGAAGACTCCGCTGGCTTTAGTGTATACAATGAAAATTATAGCGTCGCTCGTAAACTTCAAGCACCTTGTTCTGTTTTTGTCGCGGAATTGGCAGCAATTTATTTTTCTTTAGAAACTGTTGCCTCTTTTACACCGGATCAATACTTCATTTTCACGGATAGTCTTAGTTCTATAGAGGCTATTCGCTCCTTGAGGCCGGTAAAGCACACCTCCTATTTTCTTATGAAAATACGAGGTCTTCTAAGTGCTTTATCTTCACGTTCTTTATTATCACCTTTGTGTGGGTCCCTTCTCATTGTTCGATTCCTGACAATGAGAAAGCGGACCTCGCTTGCAAGAGTGGGTGCTATGGAAGGCGATATTTATGATCGACAAATCGCCTTCAACGAATTCTTCTATATTTTTCGTCAGATATCACTCGATAGCTGGCAGTATAAATGGAGTAGAGGAGACTTGGGGCGATGGCTACATTCTATCACTCCAAAGGTGTCTAAGAAATGTTGGTTCAGGGGATTGGATGTGGGTCGAGACTTCATTCGTGTGATGTCTCGCCTCATGTCCAATCATTATTCTTTAAACGCTCATTTGTTCCGTGTTGGGCTGGGAGACAGCAATCTCTGTGAATGCGGACAAGGTTACCAGGACGCAGATCACGTTATTTGGTTTTGTGCTGAGCATCGTGGAGTCAGATCTGAGCTGTATGATTCCCTTCGGGCTCGAGGTAGACAACCCAATGTACCGATTCGAGACATTTTGGCTGCGCGCGATCTGGAGTTTATGAAACTCATTTATGTGTTTTGACTAACATTAGCCTTAGATTGTAGATTGATTAACTTACTTGTTTAGGTTAAATTTGTGAGGAATGTGTGCGCCAGTGTGTGAGTGTGGTTGTGTGTGTGTGAGTGTGATTGTGTGTGTGTGAGTAAGTTATTATTTTTTTTTAAATTAAAAACGTTCAATTAAAAAATTGTAATTTGAAGTTCTAGATATAAGAAAACCATTGTTCCTTTGCTTTGTTCAAAATTTCCACCCCAATTTTCCCATCCTTAAAATTGTTATTCCTATTAACCTCGAGACGACCGCGAGTAATCGGTTCTATCCCTTAACCTTAGTTCTAAGATAACTGATGTATATAAACATGAAAACTTGGCTCTGTAAAGTTGATTCGATTGAGCCTGTACAAATAAATGAATTCGTAAAAAAAAAAAAAACATTTTTTAAATACTATGTTCATTATGTTCTATAAACATGTTATTACTCAAGAGCGTTTTCAGCCGAAATGACCTACCGACCAACTTTCGAGTGTCTCTGATTTAATTGAAAATTTGTACACACGTTTTACTCAAGAAATTAAGTGTTTTCCACTGAGGCAAAAAATGTTGGACTCAAGAGTCGGTTTTAAAAGGGCGTGAGCATTTTGAATAGCACATCAATTCATAATTTGTAACCTCGAAAACCTTTGGTTGTACAAAAACTGTCTAAGAACCAGTTGTGGCCTTATGTGTGAGAGTTGTAAAAAAATGATACACTGAAAAAAAATCGGAGAAAAAAACAAAAATTAACCCTAAAATTATATATATTTAGATTATTTTTTTTTTTGTTGATGGTAGAAAACTTGAAATTATTACGCAAATTTAAACGAAGACATCAGGATGAAAAGATGCCAGAAAAAAAGTTTTTAGAACATCAACTTTTAGTGTATTTCTCAAAGTTTTAATATTGTAGGAATAAATGTATTTTAATGAAATGATCTGATTGTTGAAGTATTTAAAAAATTTAAGCACCTCATGATGACCTTCGGGAGAGCATCCGTTCTCGAGATATTTCTGATTTAATTTTATCATATTCGAATAATATTCGAAAATACGACCTTTTCATAAATTATTCGCGTGTCTTCAGTAACCACAAAACGTTTTTTTTATTCTTTGTTAAGTTTCCTACTTTTTGCAGCAAGGCGATTGAATGAACGATTCAAAAGATATGGTGTAAAATGGTTCAACCAGTATTTTTAAAATTTTCGCTTAACATATGCCTATTTTGCTTCTTATTGTATACTTTATAAATTGTGTGACATACTACGAAGCTCTCAACGTCAGTTTTGGAGAAAACTTCAGGGTGGAGAGATCTGAAGTGAAAAAGCGTCTCATAAAGTCAACTTTTAAAGCCTTTTTAAAATCTCAACTATTTGCCAAAATAAACGTGTTTCGATGTTGCGGTATATTTCCAGCAGAAAATACGGCTTTTTCATAAATTATTCAGTGCCCTCCAGCATCACAAAAATACTATTTTCGAAATATGCGAAACTCTTAGCCAGTAAAGCGATTCTATAAACAGCTTAAGAAATAGGGGAAAATGATTGAAAAAACTTCTTCTCATATGAAGTTCACTTTCTACTGAAAGTAAAGCCTGATAAATAAAGTTAAAATTTTTGCAGTGAAATCGTTATCGTTTTTGTTATCAACAGAACGCAAAATCAATCAGAACGCAAAATGTTATCATCAAATCTCATAAGACTAATTATTCTCTTTCACAGTTTTCTACGCAGTCATTTAAAACAGAATAGTAAGCGAGCAATTTTACCCCATTTTACGGTACCATTTCTGTTTTCAATCATATGCCCAGGGAGTCCTTTATAAATAGTTCCCTTTCCAATAAAACAGGAATGCCAGACCAGAAATCGAACCCAACTACATCCAGCATGGTGTTTCTTTATAGCAGTCCCTTTACCGACTGAGCTAAAGATGGACTCATAATATGCCACTATTTATAATGGTCCTAAGTCATAGTTAAGATTTCACAACCCATTTAGGGTATGCTAAGTATTAGAGTTCCCATAGACGAATTCCACGCCGACCCGTCTTCGTGATTGGTAGCACCCTCTCAGAATTCAATGAAGCTTTGTGGGTGTGTAGACTATGTTTTTTCAAGCAACTTTGCATACTTTGTTTTTTCAAAATTTATCGAGACTACCATTTGAAAAAGGCTTAAGTTTTTAGATCAACGAAACTCTGATTTTAAAATCAACATAACTCAAAAAGGAACAGATTTACAAAAAAGTGATGTATGGGTGTCTTTGGGAAAAATTGTAAACACTGTAAAATCAATTCTTACACGCTAAATATATATAATTTTAAATTTTAAATCTATTTGCAAAAAAAGGCTATCTTAGCATAGGACACATTTTTTTTAATAAGAGCAATATAATTGTCTAAAAATTGTAAAATCGATTCTTACACACTAAAAAAATAAGTTTAAAATTTAAAGTCAATTTGCAAAAAATGACTATCTTAGAATTGGACGAAATTTTTTTTAAAATAGGCAAAATAATTATGTAAAAATTCGCCATACATTGCATGATGGGCACTTTGAGGGAAAACAAGTTTTTGAAACAACATTTTTTTCATGTCCAATTTTTACCGTGTATCGCGCCAACTCGTCTTTTAATTTGATCCGTAAGCCACAGAGAAGCCAATTTTTAAATTTGATTATAATGACAATTTGGATTTTGTTTAGGATCTTTGAATGTTTGAATAATCAAGGCTGCTATTTGGAAAGGGCTTATTTTTTTAAGATCATTTATTTGTACATGCTCAATCGAATTAACTTTACAGAGCCAAGTTTTCATATTTATATACATCAGTTATCTTAAAACTCACGTTAATGGGATAGAACCGATTACTCGCGGCTGTCTCGAGGTTAATAGGAAGAACAACTGAATGGAAGGTTGGCTGCAATTTGAAGATGGCTAATTCTCAAATTATTATTTTTCAAACTTTAGTGATAATACAATTATATCAGGTGGTTGATCCTGTTTATGACCAAAACTTTGAAGTATATTACAAGTAGGACAATAAATTGAAGAACAAAACAGTTATCATAATATCTGAAGTATTGACACAGTACTGACTGAAGTATTAATAGCATTTCAGTTGTTTATACCAAAATTGCTAGATTTCATTAAACAAAATTCAATATATTGCTTACACATTATTTTCATGTCAGATGGAGTAGCGGCCCATTATAACTTTGCCAGCGTGTGCAATATCAAGTCCCTATATAGATTAGAGCGTCTCATGTAAAAGATTCATGTAATGCTATTGGTGGTAATTTCAAGCAAATGGCAGAGAGAACAAGCCTTGCTCAAGAGTATGGAAACACAATCAAAACTCCTCGAGAACTATATGACTAGGCAGTTGAACAGTCAAATAAAAGAATTACAAAACTGAATTTCTGCTTCATATCAACTGAACAGTATGCAAAAATGTCAGAAGAACTTTAGGAGTTCTATCCCCACGTAAAGACAAAACCTGTTACACAGGTGCATTGATTTGTACAGAGTGCGGCAGAAAATAATGCGAAAATATCGAAACTTGAGTACAAGGTTAATTCATGTAGCTAGTGACTAATTTCTGTCGAAAGTGTATTTGTTATTTAATGCTGCATCCAAACATTCTATATGCCCTATTGCAATTCGTCAGAATGTGCCAAAGAAGTGGTCACCAGTTTGTTGCTCGCCCAGTAGTCAATGGCAACAGTTCACCGCAATAAAACGTCCCTGCAGGGTGGTCCTAAGCAGCGGGAGCCGGAAAGCGGACGTCCGCGCTTTGCACGCACGCCAAACGTGATCAAATCGGTCCGTGCAAAAATTGCTCGCAACCCGGTGCGTTCCATAAGAAAACTTGCAAAGGAAGCCAGTATTTCTGAGAAATACATGCGGAGAATCATCAAAGAAGACCTGCATGCATATTCCAGAGCCACAGTGAAACGCCACTTGATTACGGACCGGGTCAAGGAACTACGAGTGACTCGTTCCAAGAGATTGCTTTCCTTGTTGAAGAAGGAAAATATGATAATCCTGTTTTCCAACGAAAAGCTTTTCCGCATCGATGCTGTGGCCAACAGCCGCATGGACCGGTTCATTTCACCGCATAAAATGGAGAACGTTCCGGAAAAAGTAACTTGGTGACGTCCAACGGTTTGCAATACCGCTTGTTTTCATTGATGCTGGAGTTTAAATCGGTATTTTAAAGGACCAAGTGCTTCACTGGGTGAAAGCCAACTTCTCCGAGGACCAAAACTTTGTCTTACAGTAGGATGGAGCGCCGTGTCACACGTCCAAACGAATCTAACAATGGTTGAACGATAATATGAAATTTTGGCACAAGGATTTGTGGCTCCCTAGCAGTCCAGATCTTAATCCGTTGAATTATTCGATTTGGGCATATGTTGAAGCACAAACCTGCAAAACATCACACCCTAAGAGGAAAACCCTGAAGTCAACCATAACACGAACATGGCAGTCAATGTCGGAGGACTACGTCCGAGAGGCATACTCTGGCTTCCAGCGTCGGCTCGAGGATGTTATTAATAAAAATAGAGGACACATTAAATAAATTTGTTTAAAAGGGCTTTATAAAGATAACTGCACTCGAAAATGTTAATATTATTGCTTGAATTAGTTGAAAATGGGATTTGAATGAAATAGAACAAATTTTCGCATTATTTTCTGCCACACCCTGAACCTATTTCAGAAAATTAAATTTCAGCAAAAAAGGTATTCTGATTCAAAGGATAATCAAAAGAAATTCACTTTGCATGTGAAAGATTTATGAATCAAATATATGAAGCTATGTTAACTTCTAATACGTGAAGATGTACATATAAAAAATAAATAAAATAAAACCCTTACCAAGCCCAAACCTATGAGTTTTCATTGACATAAACAGTATTTCGAAAATTATACAATATTTGAATCGTTTTATGATATTAGAATTCGATCTTTTAAGATGATGATATCCATTCAAAGACTTATCTAATATGACGTCATATTTTTTAGTTTTATCAGTCTCCCTCTATAAAATTTTTTCCCATACCTTTTACACATTCTGTAACAAATCTTTACCTTCCTTCCGGCAAGGTTGCCTTTTAGGCAATTATATTGCATTTATTAAAAAAAAAAAAATTGGTCCAATCCTAAGATAGCCATTTTTCGCAAATTGCCTGTAAATTTTGAAATATATTTTTGTAGTGTGCAAGAATCGATTTTTCAATTAGTTATTTTTTTTTATAAAAGCTATGAGAATTTTCTAAAAGTCACCCATACATCGCTTTCTTGTAAGTCTTGTCTTTTTTGAGTTATGTTGACATGAAAATTTTACTGTTCGAAAAAGTTTTTTTTCCTTTAAAGTGCCCATATTGCAATGTATCGCAAACTTTTAGACAATTATATTGCTTTATTAAAAAAAAATAAAAGTAAGGACAATTTTCTAAAAGTCACCTATACATCACTTTTTTATAAGTCTGTTCCTTTTTGAGTTACGTTGATTTAAAATAAAATCAATCAAAAAACTTGAGCCCTTTTCAAATGGTATTCAACATAAATTTTGAAAAGAAAAACAGAGTATGCAAAGTTGCTTGAAAAGACATAGTCTACAACCCCCAAAGTTTCATTGGAATCTGATAGGGTGCTGCCAACCACTGGAAGAGTTGGCATGAAATTCGTCCATACTGACTCTCAAATTGCTATTTTGGCAAACCGGTAAGGCTATCCAACGAAGCAATTACAAACATATGTGTGCACGTGTGAGAATATCGTTTCCGTGGAAGTAGAAAATAAAGCAAAACCTCCCTGCAATCTGAATGTTTAGCCTAGTTTCGGTTTCGCATTCCTTCCCCCCGTACACTATCATACCGGCGTAAAAATGCCACCTTTTTTTTCTAGCGCCCATCCAACAGCGACGACGCTTCTCACAACAGGAAAGTAAAAGCAATCACGACACAAACTTCCCGCGCCACCACATTTTGATAAATGTTCAATATTCATGATAAAAATCACAAAACAATATACCTGCCGCCCTTCGCTCGCTAAACCGCCCAACCCGATTGCGATCGGTTTCAGCAACAGCCGATATCTAGCATTCAATGGGTGATATTGCTGTCCTACCTTTGCCACAGGCAGGTCTTCCACCGGGGCTCACATTTTATTATTATGGATGCAAGATGGATCATAAGCGATTCCAGAGCTCCCGGAGACCTCTTAGTGGCATTGGTGACTTGCAGGTCGCTACTTGGGAGATCACACATAACCGCGTGACACGACATTTCGTTTCGGCAACGAGCGGCAGCATTAAAAATTCTTGGAACGAAGTTCACTTTTATTAGGCCGAGTTTTTTGCGCTTTTGCTTTCTTCCGTCGTTCCCATTTTCAAACGAGACGACGGCGTTAACGACGGGACGGGAAACTCACGTTATCATTCCGGACCACCACCATGAAAGGAAATATTGAAAACGAATTTTCCGAACCAGTTTTGTCACGCGGCCGAACGAAAAGGAAACGACGATTGAAATGGAAATTGCCGTGTCCACCGTTAACACTTTGATATGATCTCCGGTGGCTGGCGTTTGCGTCTCCCACAAGCTGGTCCTGGGAATCTAATCTTGATTCCAACCGCACAAATCATTCACCCAAATGGGACATACTGAGAAGAATGCACATATCATATCGAGAGCGCGCCGAGGCACAATTGCAATCACGAGCCAAATCGCCGCTCATGTTGCGACATTTGACTGACGTGGCGCTGACGCACATGTTTCAAGGCCTGTCAAGGGAATCAAAGGGGGGGGGGGGTGCATGCATTTATGATTTAGAGCTTGGACGGTAGACCTCTAAATGATCGGTAGGTCAGAAGATCTCGATCCAGCGGAGAA
The DNA here is from genome assembly GCA_034211315.2 of Aedes japonicus. NCBI lineage: Eukaryota > Metazoa > Arthropoda > Insecta > Diptera > Culicidae > Aedes > Aedes japonicus. The sequence continues at coordinate 89,635 of JASCZW010004677.1, read as the reverse complement.
AATGCAATCCAGGCGAAATCCGCTGAAATAGCATTGAGCCTCGAGGGCTGTTTTCGTAAATCTAGCTGGCCTACATTAGGTTGACTCCTGTCAAAGTGGTCAAGAAGTGAGTGATGAATGTGGCTCTAACATGGGGAGAGCATGTGCCATTACATACGCGAAATAGACTAATGTGGACATGGGCCAAAACCGTGCATTGGAACAATGAGAATAAACTGCTGGATGGCTGTAAATGACAGAGGCTTTGAAAGAACCTTCGTAAGAAGGCTAATCAATTATGAATAATTAGTATTTAATTATCGACTTACCTAATCTAAAAGCTATTATAAAAAAAAACCGTTGTTGTGCTGAAATCCCCCATATATGTGATTGTGTGGCAAGTTCAATACCCTATGCCCAGGGAAAGGTGAAATTTTCCTTTATTAAACATTCCTAGACCAGACCAAAAATCGAAACCTTCCTTCTCCGGCATGGTGTTGTTTATTAACTGCGAAGTTAATGGTAATATATAGAACATGGTAATTTACAGAACAAACCGGGTATCAAATAATACACTTTAATCCTTGTTGATAGAGTACAAGTCCCTTGACGCAGCCTAATATGCAGCGGTGGGTAACATTTTCAATTCTAACTGATAAAGTAATTGAGCTAGAATCAATATTCAACTAGTAAACCGTTGGCTTAGATAAAGTGTGTCTCACAATAGGTGTCACCTTTTTCCGGTCTTGGTTTACTTCAGCTGGGTAATTTTAACAGCGGAATTGATTATATCCGTTTGAGTGTATTCTTTTGACAGCTTTTCGCTGAAGATAAATAAGCGATTCCGTTTCTTTATATTTATCAGCTACCATGGAAGCCATACGGGAGCAAGTTTTAAAATTACATTTGCAAAAGCTATTCAATAGCGCTAAGCAGTTTAGAGTGAGTAAGCGTTTTGTTTTTCGTACCTTGAAATGGTTCAAGGAAACTGAAAATGTCCATATTCAACACAAAGGAGGTGCCAAACGGACTGCCAGAACGAAGAAAAAGATGTGTGAGGAAGCGAATAAGACGTAATCCGGCAGTATCTGGCCGTCCACTGCACAATAGCCACTTCTTCAATGAACAGGCTCCTCAGACATGATCTGTACTGCAAGCCGTACAAGAAACAACGGGTTCACGGGTTGAAGGAGCAGCAGCAAGCCAGGGTCCAAAGAAGCAGATTTTTTTTTGGTTCGGCACAGTGACTGCGAGATTTTATTTTCGGATGAAAAGCTCTTCTTCCTTCAGGACAGTGATCGTGTGTATGGCAATAGTCTTGTCAACAATTCAAGACATAAACTAGCTGTAGCACGCTATCAGAATGTATCGAAAATCATGGTATGAGGCGCCGTTTCGCGAAAAGAAAAACTTCCTTTTCTTTTCATAGAACTTCACGTAAAAACCAACACTGATTATTACATCGAGCAGGTTTTGAAGAACCATCTGCTCCGTCATGGTTCAACGCTGTAATACACCATATTGTTTCCAACAGGACTCAGTTCCAGCTCACAAGGCAAAGAAGACACAACCGAATTCATCACTAGCGAAAAATGGCCGAGAGAATTGAATTGATATGGTTTGTTTCTATAACATGTATCTTTCAAATGAAAAATAAATGCTATGATTTGGTTTGTTTTGCTGTAATCCCATTTTTTTATGAGACACCCTGTAAGCTTAACAAAACGTTTGCAGATTTGAATCGCAGGAAGTGAAACAATTTCCTTTCTAAAGACGACAACTTTTGATGGATATGGATGTAATGCAGGTTTCTAAGCTCCATATTGGGTCTATCCGTGGATGCAACTTTGTCTCATAGTTTTTGTTTATTGTTAGTTACAACCTTCGTAAAATTTATTTTTATTATTTCTTTAGGTAGTCCGTTTTGAGTTATATTCGCTATAGTCTACATATAACTTCACATAGCAAATTCAAATTAAACTACATGATTAATTTTCACGTATGATTAATCGGCCTCATTTCAAAACATTAGAATTCCCACTAAATTTATACTGTATAACTACAGTTGTACAGCTGAACGAAACAAAAACGCTGTTGAAAATCACCTAGTTGACCGGTTCTTCTTAAATTTTTAGACAATAGATTATAACTAGCTACCCAAGCAACACATTCATGTCACTTTTGGTTGCAGCAACTTAATCGAGACTTAATTGAGTCACATTGTAGTTACTGTGACTAACTTGTAACAACTGTATTACTAGGGTAGTAAGCTTTTGGCAAATTTATTTTATTCAGTTAAGAAACCATAACCAAAAGCGAGCACCTTACGCTTCTACTGTACGGAATCCGACTTTTTCTGCATGTCTTCCTAAGATTTAACCTTGTTGGGATGCTTCCGTAGTGCCTGCTTCATAATAGCCCAGTATTTGTTTCTATGGGCTTTAGTTCCGGCGCGTTTGAGGGGCTTCATGTTCTTGGGTAAAGAAATGACCCCGTTGGCTTCGTACCACTCCAGGACAACATTTGAATAGTGGCACGAAGCAAGATCCGGTCAGAAAATCGTATGGCCCTCGTGTTGCTTCCACAGATTAAGCAGACGCTTTGACTTAAATCTCATCAGCCGTGAAAAGACAATGAGGTTTCGTCAGCATCTGGATGTCCAGTTTCCAGGCCCGTGACTTTCCCACCGAATTTTCGGCCCTTGGCCTGGCACATTCCTGACTGAAGCATTGGAATTCCGCTTAAACGCTTACACAACACGCTTGTGGTGCTGATCACTAAAAAAACATCCATTCTGACTGCATTTCTCCTTCCATTCGATGCTCAGCCTTTTGCAGCAACGTTTAATCACATGACTTACCGTTGACTGCAAGATTTCGAGTTGTTTCCGATGAGAGAGTTGAGGGTTTTCCAGGTGCTTACGCAAAATCAATTCGCGACGTTGCTTTTCGGGTGACTCTAGTTTTTTCAGCGATAAATATACAACAACAAAAAAAACACAGTAAACTACTTGTCAAGAGGTGGTGCAATCAAAAGACGGACCGGTTTTGAGAGCGTATTTATGCTTCAACTAAAAATTAAAATTATAATTATAAATTATAATTAAAACCTTCATGTAATATTACCTCTACTATCTTATTTTATACTCACAATTCAGCAGCCTATGTGTTTCGTACACTCTACTTTTCACCTTCAGCTTACATGAGGTACAACTTAAAGTGTTTATTTATAAATAACGATTTTGATATTACTTTAATTTTCTTACATTAATTTTCATCTCTTTTCAGGTATTTCGCGGATCGACCAGTAGCTATCGCACAGCGGATTTAATAATAAACTAAATAATTAACTTTATTTCAGGTGTTATTAACCACACTATAGCTCACTCGAAAACTGTCGCGTTAAAGTCGGACGATGACAGGGTTGCCAGCTTGCCGTTATCTGCGCCGACACTACATCTACCCTAATTTTAAAGAGAAAATACCCAATGGGTAATTTTCTACAGCGTTTTTTCCGTGACGCAATTTGATGTGGGACACCCTTTGTAACAACAAACTAGTACATTTCTGTTAAAATTTTCAGCAGTACACACATTTTACTTTGTAACGTATAAATATGGCCATAGTTGGGTGCATGGGAAAATATATGTCACTAAAATTTTGTCTACGGTATTCTTGTGGAATCATTGTTCATGTTTCTATGTAAACAGTTAATCTATTAATTGTGACTATTTTCTGTATATCTGCATTACCAGATATATCGATTCTATTTACTCGAGTTTGTGTCCATAAGTTGATGAATAAAGTCTTACCTGCTTCAGAATAAATCGATCAACATAATGCCAACATGATTTTGTCGTTTGTTGCTGAATTTATGCCATATTTGATGCATAGGCCGAATGAAATAGCTAGGCACAAGCAAAATACAATGGCTTTTTCAACGCACTCTAACGGCCACCATTTTGTTGAAAAAAATTAGAAAAAATATTTTTGTATGCTACATGGATTCACTTAAAATTGAAAAAAAAGGTTTGGATTGATTTGAGAAAAAAAATTCCCCTTGAATTTTTTTTTCAAAAATGAGTTTTTTTTTCTCGTTTTAATTGTATATACCCCCTTACGGGACTTTCATAGAGGAGTCCGCTGGTCTTTTTGTATATAATTAAATCGCAAACTACAAGCTTCCTGTTCTGTTTTTGTCGCTGAATTGGCGACAATACGTTGTTCGTTAAAAGCTGTTGCCTTCCTTATATCGTATCAATATTTTATTTTCACTGATCTAGATCCTTGAGTCTCAGCTTCATAGAGGATATTCACTCCTTGTGAAAAGCACACCTTGCACTATTTTTTTTAATGAAAATACGATGTCTTCTAAGTGCTTTAATTTCATGTTTTTAATTGTCACCTTTGTGTGGGTCCTAAGTTGTACCGAAGACTCATCATCCCAACATCTACACCAATCATCTACACCAATTATTTCGTGACCAATACGGAGGAGACGATGATCGCCAAGGAAATGAAAGACCTGAAGAACATGCTGATATGAAGATTTTCATCGGCCACGATTAAGGTTCCAACTGCCGTAAGGCCGTCACGCAGTGCATCAAAGCATTTTGGTAGAACGATTAATTAACGTAGGTTTTAAGTCAAATTTGTTCCATTGAAATATCTTTTGTTTGTTTATCATCGTCATCCAAAATTCGCTCATTTTTTATTTATATTTTTTCCACGCCTTTTTAAGTTACGCCCAAGGGATTGAATGACGCCCAAGGGTTTTCGTTGCCATAACACTTCACAGTCAACGGAACAACCATCGAAAAACTTCTGTGGTACAGAACATTCAGCTGGCATTATATTGGCAGCATTATATTCTTCAGGTTTTTCATTACCTAGGCAATTATAGTCTCCTCCGTATTGATCACGAAATAATTGGTGTAGATGATTGGTGTAGATATTGGGATGATGGGCGGTCTTCGGTACAACTTTGGTCTAGACCTGGTCCGGCCAAACGATCAAATCCTTGGCGTGATAGTTTTTTATGGAGCCGGTAACATCCGACACGCACTGTATACCGAGAAGATGTTTTCCACCAGCACCCCCAGTAGCTCCTTCTGGGTAATTTCCTGCTGCTCAGACACAATTGGCCTCCACTGACGCTTCCACATAAGAATTTCCATATTGCACAGGTACTCCTACATTGTTTGGCCGGCTCCAACAACCTCTCGGACAAAGGCGCGGAATGATGACGCAACCTTGCCCTTGGTCTTCTTCTTCAGCGTCTACTGCACCTTACGATAGCGCAGCAGATTCGACCGGCCAGAATCAGGCTTTCGTTCGACGCTCTCACCATTCTCCAGAGGTCCCTAACGATGCCGTACTTCTTCGATCCGAGATGGAGCTGGCAGTACGAACAAACCATCGAGCACGGTTGCTTGACTGTTTTCGCCATGGCTGCTGCAAATTAACTGATAACGCTATCATTTCTTTCTGTACACATCAGGGTTGCTACCATTGCCAATAGCAGGGTGGCTGGATAATCGCTTGATAAATCGACCAATTTTTTTTTCAATACAAACGTTAGGTGAAAGCACAGCAGGAAATATCTTATTGACACCTCCTTGGTTCACTTGTTTAAACTCTGCCAACAGGCTGTTATTGATGTCATCTTTTAAATCCTCGCTGACCTTCTGATACGCACCCCTTAGTACTAAGGAAGCTGTGTTTTTTGATACCATAGAACTTTTCATATCTTGGCAGTACTTTTCATAACTTTGCAGCTTATTTGCAAAACCAAAAGACAGTTTCCACCAATACCTTTGTAAAGGATGGCACCAATGATATTCAATCGACAAAGGTGAATGTTAAGAATGCTAAGGGACTGGAGGTGTTCCAACGGATTTTTCGGATTGTTGAATAAGAAGATGAGCAAAAGCAGTGTCTTATCTCGATTACAGCTTGGTACGTATAGGGACTTATCATAAACCATGTAGACTTTTCTGAGGAATGCGAGAAGGAGCCCAAACAAAGTCTACGCTCCATATAAAATTTAAAAAAAATGTATGGAGACAAGTCTACGAGGGGGTCTAAGATTTCTGTTGTTACGATATTCGATGTATACACAGAGTAGCAGATTAGTAACAGCAACATCAGTAACAGTGGAAAATGTGGTTAAATAATTTTCAATAGTTCATGTTTGAAAAAAATAGCATATATTATAAAAGTAGCAATAATCCCAGCTAGAGCCAGGGATTCCTTAGCGAATTGACATGATAATCATTTCATAATATCACTTCCAAGTTCAAGTTCAGGAGAGATTTCAGTGAGGGTTATATGATGAAAATTAAATGCTTTGCAAAATAATATATTATTTTAAAAGGGATGATTTGTTTTCTGCTTTCCTGGTGTATTTAAATAACTTAGCCACATCTAACGCAGCAACATTTGTTGGTTCAAACTACGAATTATTTGGAAAAGGTGCTATTTTTGCAGAATTTCAAAAGAAATGATATTATGAGCTCACTGAGGAACACAAAGTTCTGCAGTTGTCCAAGTTGAATGGTTTATTAACCAAGAGTTACCTCCAAAACCAACCACAGACTGAAAGTATCTAAAGAATCTTAACCTCACCTAATTAAATCTGAAGAACCACACGACCGATTTCAAAGAAATTTGTACTTTATTTCAGAATATGATACCTTTCATTTTGAGAAATTGCATGTTATTCGGTTTAGTAGTTGCCCTTTGTGACCTATGTCTAGAAATCTGTGTTTTTGGGACATGTTCCGACTATTTCTCCGGCCCTAAACTGATTCCAAAGCAATTCGTTAACAAACGTTGGAACTATAATGCCTTTTATTCAGTATGATGAAAACGTTTCTTACTCGTCGTTCAAATTTAAAAATATGAGTAAATACTATTCGATTCGTAGTGCTGATATGGTCGCTTTGAAAATACATTTTTTGATTGTTTACTACTACATATCAATATACAGTTCCTTATTATAACGATAATAATATAATTAACCTTCCTATTTCTTAAGAACTATGGGCAATGTCAGAAGTGGATCCACTACCTTCTAAATTGTTGATGAAACGAAAGAAAAGCCAAAGTGATTTCTTCCACTTCATTCAACGAAAGAAAAGTTCATGTACCGTAACAGCCCCAACTTTAGCTACACCACCTGGCGGTGGGTATCAGAAGCAGCAGCGACTACATCTCCAACATACAACCGAGCTTTTTTGCTGCCCCAAGCTCACCGTGAAACGCAAGGCAGCAAGCTTTTTTGCTCTTAAGCCTCCCACTTTTGGATCCTTCTCCTCCACCCAGTTGAGTTTGCTCTTTTCGACAATCGGTTTTCTCTCGCTCTCTCAACCGAATACTGGGATCAAAACAAAAAATGAAACTAATCAGAAGCCGACGAATGGGACCCCCGCCGGTGCGGGTGATGAGTTGTATCAAAACAAATAATCCAACAGACGGCTATCGTCGGGCGCGTTTCGTCAGTCGACAACGAGCGTTCAGCAGACTACAGTTGCGGTATGAATTTATGGGTGCACTTTTTCGGTTCCGCTTGGCAAAACTTGCACAAAAAATATGTGTAAATTTTTCCGGACAAAACTGTCGATCCCACGTAACCTACCCGAGAGGGCGTGAATTTTAACCAGCCTCATTAGTACGCATGAAATTCGGCACTCGTTCTCCGTATAATACGAAACGAAAGATTAACAGTGGCTGGATAATATTCTGCTCCCAAATAAAGAGTATGATTTATTGACCTGGCATCAAATGGCAACCAATAAAAGTCAAGGCAATTGAAGAGCAACGAACTTCAGCCATGACACAATTACATACAGTCGGTCGAAGTATCGTAAGCTGAAATCAGCAATGTGTTAACATGTTTAGTCATTCCATAAAACTGCTTCATGAAGCTCGAGGAAGGTGTGCCCACTTTATTGAATTGTTGTTTTTGCTACTCATAAATACAAAATTGCTTGATGTAACTGACGCGGAAAATTATAACTTGATTTTGTTTATGTGTGCCGAGTTATGCGAATGAGACCTTCTACGTCGAATTGGTATCTCGGTCTGCTTCGATACAATAGTGTTCCAAGCGGGTAGATTGATTTCATTATTTTGACTACTGTTGTGCTTGGTTGGAATCAGGTTACGATTGGTAGGAATAAGAGGTGACATTTTTGTCATGGGGATTAGGCAGGACCACATTTACGAGGGAGATTTTTCCCTATCGTTTATTAAAACATGCCGAGTGCTAGTTTTTGACATCTGTATTATGCTTAAAACATATGTTGGAGGTTTCAGGTCACTTCGATGTACTTCCGGTTGGTGCTTTTGACTTAAACTTGTAATGGGAATTACGTTTCAGCGTATGAGAAAATAGCGCCTGCACATCATAATAATTCAACTTGAAGATTAAAAACAGACTTCTTTTCGATGTATTCTTCTAACAATATCACCGATATCCCGGATGTATTGGTGTGATTCTTTCCTTCGGTTGTGCAAATGAATATTGATTTATTTATTTATTCATTTGTTTCGTCAACCGATTGCAGACCACATATTTACATATAGGTAGTTTAATTTCTCATAGATCGCATAGAAATGAAGCATAGTCTTAGAATTCCACGAGTAAAGTAAAGTAAATTGATTCACAATGCATACTTATAGGACATCACTTGATTTGGTCATCCAAAATCACCAAGTATGCCCAATGCAAACAAACTTCTTGTTGCAAACAAATTAAGTGCAAGAATTTGAACTAAAAAATAAATTTAAAGATTCAACGCGGTGTGAAGCAATTTTGTTTACAAATGATATCAAGGTAAATCCTCGCCGTTCTTTTAAAACATGAATGACTATGAGCATACATCGTGCTTCATACGATGGAAATATATTCCATCCTAATTAACGAAGAGCATACAAAAAAAACTGATTTTACAATGATTTTAACCGACCAATATATGTTTTCATAAAACGAGACCACACGTTGCTAACATCCTAAGTAACAATTTTAGTTTTATTCCAACTGTATAGCCCTCCTCCCGGCTGTGTTGATAAAGCTACATTCAAAACTGTTTTGACTACCAACACCTCCTCTATGATTCTTTAAAGCCGAAATATGTCACTTTGCGTAGACATTGCATGCTATAGACGGTTGAGAAAATAAGTTAATAAAACCATTATAAGACAATAGAGATTTTGCAAATTGTTCTAATGAAAGATGTTATGACCACTTGAGAACCTTCATAAAACCTATTAGCTGCCATGCAAACCAGCATTCGGTCAAATGGCCACAACTGTCAAACTTCACTGTGATATCGTGGTTGGTTTTTGTTGTTCTGCTTTGTTCGATTCTCTTCTCTTCTGATTCATTTGGCAGCAAATAATATCTAGGAAAAAGTCCTAGTGTTGCGGGAAATTTTATTGGATAGCAAAATATCCAAGACAAATTGAGTTTTTCCACAGCATATCATACTCCAAATCATATGCGCATTTAAATTTATAGTAAATATTGGTTCGATAATTGCCGAAAATGAATGCGCCTCAGAAATTATGCGAGTTTACAACCACAAAAACAAAATTAAAACAAATATGTACAAAAATTAATTATAAATTTCCTAAAAATCTATAGTATTCAATCAGGTATTCAACAGAATGCCAAAATTGTTTTTCGATCTACAGTTCATTTGCCTTACATTTAATGAGCACGGTGATTTTATTTTTCCACATTTCAATTATTTCTTATATTTCAATATGGCTATTGGAAACAATCACAGTTTTGCCAAAAAGCCAAGTTATCTTCGCAATGACTGCTATAAAAATATTTGGTCATCTGGTGACTTCCCTCAATGCCAATTTGCCGTTTAACTGGAGGCAAAATGGTTCTAAAATGCTTTTTCAACTCACCATAATAAGATAATACGAATGAGTCCTAAAACGGCATTTCTAAACAGCATTTTACGAGTTCATAAAGTCGTAATAAAACCTTTGATAGGAGTAAAAGGAATTTGAGAAAACAAGGTTTTAAAGGTTGCTCATTCCCAATAATAATGGCAACTGAAACCAGTTGGGATCTAAGCGTTAGGAGTGAAGAAGTCTTCGTAAATTCTTATAATGTTTTTAGAAATGATCGCAATTTGGAAATTTCTGAAAAAAAGTCAGGTGGTGGTGTTTTAATAGCTATTTCTACCAATTTTAATTCAGAAATTATCGAAACATCAAAAGTTATGGAGTTTGAACATGTATGGGTGAAAGTACACATGGCAGGTGAAACACATGTATTTGCCTCAGTGTATTTTCCTCCAAACAACGCTCGTAAAGAAGTATATGAACATTTTTTTCACATTGCAGACGCAATTATGTCTGAGCTTCCCCCAGAAGTGAAAGTTCACATATATGGAGATTTTAATCAACGTAGTGCTGAATTCATTTTAGATACCGAAAATGAGTGCATCCTTCTACCAGTCGTCGGAGAAAATGAAACATTACAGTTTATTTTCGACAAAACTGCTGGTTTAGGGCTCAACCAAGTTAATCATGTAAAAAACCAGCAAAATTGCTATTTAGATTTTTTATTAACAAATATTGAGGAAGATTTCTGTGTAGCAAAATCACTTTTTCCATTATGGAAAAATGAAGCTTTTCACACAGCAATTGAGTTTTCTTTATTTATCCACGAATACGAAAGACCCGACGACTTCGGATATGAAGAGGTCTTCCAATATCATTTAGCAAATTATGATATCATACGAAATAAAATTATCAGAATTGATTGGTAAATCATTTTTAAGAACGAAGGAAATATTGAGACTTCTGTTGAAGTTTTTTACAAATTATTGTTTGAAATAATATTTGAAGAAGTACCACTCAAAAAAATAAGACGACAAGGTAAGTCAAACCAACCAGTTTGGTATAATAAACGAATAAAAAATTTGAAGAATCGGAAGCAAAAAGCACACAAAATATACAAAAGAGATGGTAACAGCAATAACCTGGCAAACTACTTGAGTATTTGTGATGAACTGAATCTAACCATAAAAAATGCATATGATGAGCACAATGCAAAAACTGAACTTGAAATTAAGTCTTGCCCAAAAAATTTTTCAATTATGTTAAAACTAAATTGAAATCTGACAACTTCCCATCTAGAATGCATCTTAACTCAAATGTTGGTAATAACGCAGAAGAAATTTGCAATCTATTTGCAACATTCTTTCAAGAAATATATACCACATTTGCTGAAAAAGATCGCGATTACGAATATTTCGATTTCTTCCCAGGATTTTCAAGGGACATTGGAGTTAGTCAAGTCGAATTTCAAGACATATTTCAAGGTTTGAATAATTTAGACGTTTCTAAAGGTTCTGGCCCTGATGGAATACCACCAGTATTTATGAAAAACTTAGCATTGGAACTTACATCACCTTTATTTTGGCTATTTAATATGTCATTGAAATCTGGGATCTTTCCCAAACTGTGGAAAAGTTCCTACCTAGTACCTATTTTCAAAAGTGTGAAAAAATCTGACATACGTAACTATCGTGGAATTGCCATTTTATCTTGCATTCCTAAACTTTTTGAAGCAATTATTAATGAAAAATTGTTCACTCAAATCAAAAACAGAATCACTACAAAGCAACATGGATTTTTCAAAGGACGATCAACTAGCACAAATTTATTGGAATTCGTTAACTACTCTCTGATAGCAATGGACAATGGTTACCATGTAGAAGCTCTTTATACAGACTTCAGCAAAGCTTTTGATCGCATTGACATACCCATGCTTCTTTTTAAATTGCAAAAATTGGGAATTGAGCCAGGAATTCTCAAATGGATCGAATCCTACCTTACTAACCGTCAACAAATAGTAAGATTTAAAGGGAAGAAATCAAACCCTATTCAAGTCACCTCTGGAGTCCCCAAGGCTCTCATTTAGGCCCCCTCTTATTTATTTTGTTTGTAAATGACGTTTCCTTTATTCTTAAAAACATTAAATTTCTTGTTTATGCTGATGACATGAAACTATTTTTAGAAATAAGAAATAAAGAAGATATTATTACATTCCAGCAAGAAATAAACGTTTTCTATGTCTGGTGTAACAAAAGTCTTTACAGCTAAACGTAAAAAAATGTAATTCGATTACTTTTAGTAGGAAACGAAGCACTCTAGACGTAACTATTAATTTAGGGAATCAGCCAGTTGAAAAGTGTAAAAGAGTAAGGGACTTAGGAGTTATCTTGGATTCCAAACTTACATTCATTGAACATTACAATACTATCATCAACAGAGCAAATAATATGCTTGGATTTATAAAACGTTTTTGTTACAATTTTCATGACCCGTACACAATAAAAACATTGTACATTGCATATGTGAGGTCAATACTGGAATATTGTAGCGTAGTTTGGTCACCCTTTTCAGTCATACAAGAAGAACGAATAGAATCGGTACAGAAGCAGTTTTTACTATTTGCCCTTCGTAAATTAGGTTGGACAAGGTTACCTCTTCCATCTTATGAAGCACGCTGTATGCTAATCAGCATCCGATCATTAAAAGAGCGCCGTGAATTTGCATTAGTTTCATTCGTTAATGATATTGTTGCGCAACGCGTTGACTCAGTAGAACTTTTAGCAAAACTTAATTTTTACATTCCGTCCCGGCAATTACGAAATAGAAATATATTTACTACAAGCCATCATCGCACAAATTACGCCAAATTTGGGCCTCTTAATCAGATGATGGCAACGTACAATAAGCACGGAGAAAATGTTGACTTCACTATGACTAAAACAAAATTGAAGCAATACTTCAATGCAATTAGATAACCTAAACATTAAAAATATAAACCTGATATGTTAGTTTTTTAAGACATACTATATATTTAAGAAGTGTAACATAAAATTGTAAATATCATTGTAACAAAACGGTCTACTACTGATTGACGACAAATAAATAAATAAATAAAATCGTTGTAAACAAACTGTGTACGTTCTCATAAACCTGACTAAAATATGAAACCTATAGGTACCTCTTGGTACCATAATAAAACCAAATTGGTTTCTAGGGGCTTTCATAAAACTTTAATAAAACTTAGTAAAGCTGGATGGTTTTGGCAATGTTACTTGTGATACTCTAGAGTACACCTTATATACGCAATGTACATTGTTTTAAGTGAATATGAATCATGAAAGTTATGGCCGATCTATCGATTAAGCCAAGCATGTTGGTTGTGTTATGGATAGTTATTTTGTAATGGTTAATAAAAGCGAGATTAGCATCTAATATGACGCCTAAGTATCTTATTCTATTGCATTTTTCTACGAATTGATTTTCTAACGTAAAAATTATTAAGGGTGTACCTTGGAGTGTACTTTGTTTTTAACTGAGCGATTTTATGTTATATTTCTTCACGTTTATTTGTAATTCCTTTTTTGCACCATGTATCAACTGTACCTGCGCCACAATGTTTGAGCATGAGCATGATTGACTGCCCGAGGTTTCTACTCCGTTATTGCCAGATCAGCTGTTATTACACAGGGAATCAACAGATTATGTTTGGGACTAGCATATATCCTCAATGAGTAGGAACTGGCGTTCTCAAACTAAGACAATACGGGTGCTGGGCTCGTCCAAATGCAGGTCAAGTAGGGAATCAGTAGGAATATGTTGACGTGATACTCGCTTTGAAGGAAGCCGAGGAATCCTCTGCACTTCCACCTGAAATCACTGGGATGTTGGATAAAATTGTTGGGTTTGCAGCGCGATCCGTATTGGTAAACAGTGTACATTATTCAACTGACCTCGGCAGAGAATAAAATATTTAGCTACAGGGTGCGGCAGAAAATAAGTGACTAATTTCTATCAAAATTGAATTTGTTTATGTTTACTTGCAAGTACTGCATCCAAACATTCTATCTGTTTTATTGCAAATTCGTCAAAATGTTCGCGAAAGAAGTGAACACCAGTTTGTTGCTCGCCCAGAAGAAGCCGAAAGAGATTGCCAAGGTGGTAGGGTGCCATTGGCAACATTTTACCGCATAAAAAAGTCTCTGCAGAATAGCCCTAAGCAGCGGAAGCCGGGAAGCGGACGTCCGCGCTTTTCACGTACGCCGAACGTGATCAATCGGTCCGTGCAAAAATTGCTCACAACCCGGTGCGTTCGATAAGAAAACTTGCAAAGGAAGCCAATATTTCGGAGAAATCCATGCGGAGAACCATCAAAGAAGACCTGCATGCATCTTCCAGAGCCAAAGTGAAACGCCACTTGATTACGGACCGGGTCAAGGAACTACGAGTGACTCGTTCCAAGAGATTGCTTTCCTTGTTGAAGAAGGAAAAAATGATAATCCTGTTCTCCGACGAAAAGCTTTTCAGCATCGATGCTGTGGCCAACAGCCGCACATTTCACCGCGGAAAATGGAGAACGTTCCGAAAAAAGTGTAATTCAAATTTCAAACCAAACATCCGGCTGGTGTCATGATGTTTGGCTTGGTGGCGTCCAACGGTTTGAAAATGCCGCCTGTTTTCATTGATGCTGGAGTTAAAATCAATTCCGAAGTGTATATCGGTATTTTAAAGGACCAAGTGCTTCCCTGGGTGAAGGTCAACTTCTTCGAGGACCAAAACGTTGTCCTACAGCAGGATGGGTTTGGGCATATTTGGGCATATGTTGGAGCACGAACCTGCAAAACATCACACCCTCGTGTGAAAACCCTGAAGTCAACCATAACGCGCACATGGCAGTCAATTTCGGAGGACTATGTCCGAAAGGCATGCTCTGGCTTCCGGTGTCGGCTCGAGGATGTTTTTAATAAAAATAGAGGACACAATGAATTAATTTGTTTAAAAGGACTTAATAAAGATAACTGCACTCGAAAATGTTGATATTATTGCTTGAATTAGTTGAAAATGGGATTTAAAAGAAATAGAACAAATTTTCGCATTATTTTCTGCCGCACCCTGTATAATGCATTTTCAGGCCAAATGCATCATTGATTTTGTCCAGTTTGTTCAAATATGGTTCTAAAAGCAAAAATCTGCTTACTAAAATCAATCGGTACACATAATTAGAAAATGAGAAGAGAGATTAGTAATTTCCATTTAATTGCAACTAACTTTATTGCATATCTTGACAAATACGTGTAGTTCGTCTACAATGTCCTGACTTTTTCAGTACCGTGTACTAATACTCGTATTAGTAGTGTATTTATAAGAGCAGATTTTAAGTTTTGAGTCTACCAAAGTCACTTCTTCTACGCTATGTCAATGATTTACACAAATCTTTGCTCTTGTAAACGAAACTGGCAATCGAAATTTAATGGCACAGTTTCACGCACCACCAAACGCTTAAGTTATTAACAACGTTCATAGACGAACCTAGACAACCTAAATTTACCATAAACACGATGACAAACAACATTAGCAATTCAACTAGATCCAATTGAAACCCACACCGTATCATTGAAAACAAAACTGAATTGCATAATTATTTTGGGCAGGAGCAATAAAAACCACCGCGAAACAATTGTCTTGAGAAAACATCCAACGAATTAATCCAACTATGTTCACAGTACGCTCTTCTGACGAGTTCAGAGACTTTATTAAAGCGTGTTTAGCTTGAAATGCTGCATGATGGATGATGGTCCAAAGTGCATAATTTCAAAGTCTTCCGCTCATCGAAACATATTGCTGTCATATCTTCAAAGCCCTGTTAATAGTCGATTCGACCTATTCCGTTAAACACAAGCGACAGACCCCTGGTGGACTGACGATTTTCTTGGCGATCAGTAAGAACGGTAAAACGATGGCGGAACGAGCGAAATTCATAGCGATGAATTTCCACTCCATGATGGTGACACTTTCAGCGGCCTAGTTTTCTCCGGTATTTCGCCAAGCAGTCGGAAGGGTTTAAAAAATTTGATGAGAAAGATTATATCCAACCGCGTGATGATGGGACGACGGTTTTACATTAGCGACTCTGATAGGCATCCAAACTCCGTTAATCGAGCTCAGAGCTTTGATTCTCGAGGTGGTGCTGGAGAAGATAAACTGTCCCAAACCGAGTGTCTGAAGTGTGAAAAATGATAAATTAATGGCTAACGTGAGGAAATAAGCCGAGTCATTTAATGAATGGGGCATTAAACCTGCGATGTGAATTATGAGAATGAGAAAACTTAAACAACAAACATCTCTGTCTCCAGGTGAGGATTATTTCGACGTAACGAGAGGCCTATAAAAGCACACCAAGGCATTTGAAGGCTTTTGTAGAGGCAGAAATCGAATTCATGCGTGGATGATTTGTGGTCACTGATCTCACGACATGAATTGGATTGGCTTATTAAACGCAAGCATTAAATAATTGCAATATGGTTAATAATTGTAATTATAGCAAGAGGGGCGCAAAACTCCATATTGAAGACCATTTTCTATAATAACTTGTACAGTAAGCATCGTTTGGTCATCAATTTCTTAGAACCAAAATGTTCAAAATATGCTTTCCCACAGCTACGTCAATCAGTATTAGCATAAACCTAAAAGCTACATAAAAATCAACCCAAACTCCTACCAAGCAGAATGTCGTGATCGATCATAACTTCCGCCATTAATAAACATTAACACAGGCTACTCGCTCTGCGGTGCAGTTGCAAACATTTAGACCAGTCCGTCTGACCCCTTTATCCAAAACAGATTCAAATCACGACTCTGTTCCTGGAGACCACGAGCCATCAGCCGTATGCAAATTGACCGACGGGTCATCCGCTGATCAATTCATCGAGACCGATCATCTGCCCAACTTCATCACAACAAATCATCAGTCCACCGAACATTGTCTCCCTAGATTGGTCAAACACGATTCGACGCTCACAGCCCACGGGTTGAATCTAATGTGAAACGTTTATGGCTTCCCATGTAATAAAACGCTCCCGAGCTACTACTACTGAAACCAATAAATTAATAAACAAAATCGACGGGATTTCGTTCGATGAAAATCACCGCGAAATGATTCTAGTCCGGAAAGTTGAATACCTGCGAGGGCGCCAAGCCACGCATGTATAGTCAATTTGCCCTCGTGTTCGACAATCATTAGTAAAATTGCATTTTTATGGTGGCGACAACGACGTCGACATCGCTTCAATAAAGTAAAATTATAACAAAAGAATAATATGTACAATTTAAACACATACACAAACATGGCCTCACCTCTACGATGATAATGATGATGATGATGATGATGATGATGGGAGGGTAACATATTTTGACAGTCATACGGTTTCAACGACCCGGAACGTTCGTTCACTCACCGTGATCGGCTGTCGGGGATTCGCGGTACTTTGTTGGAGCTGGACGGGCTTTGCTTTTCAAATTCTGATGGGTGATAAATGCCTCGCAACGATATCTACATATCGCCAAACGGGTTACAAATAGGCAACATGTCGATGCAATTATCAATCATGCATATGGTCATTAACGTACTCCGGTAAAGCCTTCACAATTGTTCCGTGGGCTTTTAACGAATTTGTACATATTTATCGACAATCAAAAGCAATTGCGGGAAAAGCGTTTATTGCCCGACGTTGCCTCCGAATTTTGACATGGCTGTGGGGTCAAAAGGACCTACGAAAAGCTTGATAACTTTTCCTCCGATACCATTACCGATACCGATAATTCACGCCAGCGACAAGATGGATTGGTAAGGAGGACAATTAAGGGTGAGTCGATAATTATAGCGCAACTTTCTTCATACTCTACTGAAATTAATCAATTAACCAATATCGGCCAGTTTCTCTTTAGAGTGTGTTGTTTACATCCGCTCAGTTGTGCAGATTCAGTGAGGTGAGATTCCGGTCGGAATCGTTCACCCACATGTAAAATCCTACATCATTCGACAGTCTCAAGGGTCCTCGGAATGTTTCGGGAACGGATGACAATGGACTACAAATTAGGAGCTTGACCAAAAGCTGGAATAACTCGCAAAAAAATGAGCTGAGCGGAATCCGAAAATTACGGCCAAAACCTCGAAGTTTCAATGTTTTCTCAAGAGGGTTGTCCCTCCGAACGATCTGAATTGAGAACGTAAAAGCTGCTGAACTTCCCAAATCAGGACGAACGCCAGCAGAGTGTTACTTATGCGCATGCGTAGAAACTCTACACCAAGCTGTCAACGAAATACCGGTGCTACGTCTTTGATGATGAAACTAACATCAAAGTGCCTTTCAAGCAGTGGCAGGGAAAGTCATACTTCACGTGTTATGAGAAGTTTACTGAGGATGACCGTTTCAAATGGGAGAAGCTGCCAAAATTCGCTTCAAATTACCTATTTTGAACAATCCGTACTATTGACACTTCGGTGCTTGTAGGTATCGAATGGACGCCATTGTGGTCCTTAGGCTTTTGTCCAGTAACTCCTATCCCTGCCTCCCCATAGCGCAGGCTGGGGTACGAATAAGCTATAAAGGATAAGGAAAGACAAGGATAGGAAATATCGGGTTACTCGTAGCACTACTTACACGAGTGCGCAACGCGACCATGCCCAGAAATGTCAAGCCTAGGGATGGAAGGTCACCGGTTTATTGGTGGATAGAGCCGACAGCCGACCTCCGGAGAATCTGCCTACGAGCTACAAGGAGGATGCACCCTCTCAGTAGGGATTTTTTATCAAGACCCGAAGCAAAGAGTCTGTTCCATTGTGGACATAGATACATTTTTCCACAGTATTTATCTACACATTATAGCATGAAGCAACATGACAAACAAAAGAGGCTTATTTGGTTTTTCAGCATTTCAGCATAGAGACGCTGGTTGATGCAGCCTGGGCAATGTTGTTAATTGGACAATGGCGAGGTGAGTGACTTCGACTGAAGATCGTGTACAAGCAGGGTTCTATTCCATTTTCATTTAACTAATAATTTCAGCACGCTCTATTTCTAAACTTCAATTACTATTTCATTCATACTATTGGCATGTGATTATAAGTAATATAGAATTGTATTTATATATTGTGCTAAGTGGTACTATGATTAGATACTTTATTTATTTCAGGAATCATCAAACCGGACTCTTAGATCACTCAAACTGCTTTCTTCGACTTATACAACATGCTGTTGGTTGAAAAAAATATATACACATCAAATATCTTTTCTTTAAAATTTTATCTTTGTTTATTGGACTGATCTTCTTCAATTTATAGCCTTTCCAGGACTATTAAAATATTAATACATATCTAATGTTTTTTTTGGCAGTAGCAATCGAGTAGGTGTCAGATATATTTTGTAAATACATATATTATATTCTGTAACGTACATATCATACATACATTCACTAACAAAAGGGTAAGGGGGGAATACAGGGTGCCAGACGAACTGTTGGCTGGATGAGGGATTCGTGGTTATCTGGCCCAAGTCATGGATGACAATCATGCCTTCCTTTATGGAAATCATCAGATAGAGATCAGCGAAGGTCTAATTATCTTCCGATAGTCTACTGTGAGTTTGCTAACCCTATTTTTTACAAACCACCAGACGGAAATCCTAATGTGTATTGCATTCTGTTCATTTCCTGTAATAAGAGCGTTTCGTTGGAAGGAGATTCTCTATCCTTTCCGTGAGTTTCGTGCAAATGCTTCTGCCTACGGGTCCACACCACCGTTTTTGACCCTTCATACAACGGAATAGTGAGGGTTACAGGAATGTACAGTTTGATCTTGCCATTAGGATGAACTGTACGCCATGGCAAGTCCTGCACTGGTGGTGGCTTCCCATCACATCACATCACATCACATCACATCACGAGCTACAAGGAGGATGCAAAGAGCGCGGTCAGACTCGGAAAAAAAGGAGCGTCGCGTGGTGCTAGCCACCGCCAAGGGTACACTTAAGAAAGAGACAAAGGCCAGCTGACGAGCCTGCTTTAGGGGTCTGCACTCAAAATCCAATGCGATCCCAAGGGGTGACACCTATCGGGTGTCAACAGCTCCAACCAAGGGCACGATAGCTCCAACCGAGCAATCTCCATAGGTACTGTATGTTGTCATTAGGGAACTCTTTCCGAGCCACGACCAGAGACTCTGGCCTCCTATAACGACAGAATTGTCCAACGACAATGGCACCGCGGATAAAGGGGATGAGGCGACCGTTACAAACGAGGAACTCATTGCGATAGGCAAGTCACTGAAGATGAACAAAGCGCCAGGACGTGATGTTATACCGAACCTGGCCATCAATACGGCTATCTCACTGGCGCCCAGACGCCAGGAAAATCCAGACTCTAGTATTACTACCGAAAACAGGGTAGCCACCGGGGGATCATTATAAGGGGCGCGACGATTAGTGAAGGTAACTGTACAATCGAATCGAAGACGTCTTTGAGGTACATGGTGGTCATGATCAACGATATGCTGTCATTTATCGGTCACGTCGATTACGCCTGCAAGAAAGCCTCTATGGCTAAATCGGCATTATTCAACGGGATGTACATGGGAGCAAGCGTAGGCTCCTGACCAGCGTCGCCCTGTCTATAATGCGGAACAGTGGGCCGGCATGGGCCACCGCCCTGAGTACTAAGAGCTAGTACCCACAGGCTAATGTGCCTGAGAGTGGTCAGCGCATACCGCACAGTGTTACGCGTCGCGGTATGAGTTTAAGCGGGGATGATACCCATCGGCATCATCATAAATCAATGATCAGAGGGAGTGGAAAAATTCCACCAAAGGTCGGTGGACTCACCGACTGATTCCGAATATATCTGGACGGGTCGATTGGCGACATGGAGAAGATATCTTCCACTTGACACAGATACTGTCAGGCCACGGCCACGCCGAGTCCTCCGCATGTCCAGTGTGTGTGGAAGCGGATGAAACTGCAGAACTTGTGTTCTTCGTGTGTCCCCCTTAGTTGCTTGATATGCTGCTGTAAATACTGCTTCTTGGTGACCTGGGTATTGTGGCCAAGCAAAAGCAGGCTTACAAAACGCAGCTTAATGTGTCGTTGGATACGTGGATTGCAGAAGACGAACGACTGGCTTGACTATGAGCGTTAAGAGAACAAGAAGAACGCAGGCATTGAACAAATGCTGCAACGCAGTACCCAACAGGAAGCAGAATGATACATAGAGAAGCGTAAACAGCTAACTTGTGTAATTCGGTCAAAGTAGAGGGCATAGATAGAAGAGATGGAGCTGCTGTATCGCTCACAAGCTGCACGCATGTTCTACAAAAAGCTAAAAGCTTAACATAACGGTTTTGTGCCACATGCCGAGATGTGTAGAAGCAACGTTGGTAGCCTTTTGACGGATGAGTGTGAGATGATCGAAAGATGGAGGCAACACTTCTATGAACGTCTGAATGGCGCAGATGAACAAGCAGCCGAAACCGAGCACATCTCAGTTGAAGCAAACGAAGAAGAAGGTCCAGCTATGAATGACGTTATGAAGGCCATATAACAGCTAAAGAACAACAAAGCAGCTGGTAAAGATAGTCTTGCGCCGGCACACATCAAGTCTGGACCTGAGAAACTGATAGAATTGATGCACCGAGTGATTGTCAAGATTTGGGATATTCCAGAGGAATGGAAGTATGAAGTGATTTATCCAACCTATAAAAAGGACACCAGTGCACCATTAGAACTATAGAGTGATTACGATCAATAATGCTTACAAAATGCTTTCTCAAATACTGTTCCGTCGACGTTTGCAGTAGACTTCCGTAGAATATTAGCAAACAGATTTGTCGGTAACTGCCAGGCCGCTGATCATCAACCAACCAAATCTTTACGTTGAGACAAATTCTTCAGAGTCCCAATCCAAAGGTCTCAACCCATCATCTATTCATTGACTTGAAAATAGCATATGATTCGAAAGATCGAGTGGTTCTATTGTAAATCATGCACCAAAACGACTTCCCAGTGAAGCTTATAAAACTGATCCTGGTTACAATTAAGTGTAGTGTTCGAGTATCAGGCGTACTGTCCGAATCATTTGTATGCAGTATTCATACAAACAATGCCAGGGTCCTCCTTTAACTCAGTTGGTAAAGGTGCGGCTTGAAAGCAACACCATGGCTGGGTTCGATTTCCGGTTTGGTCAAGGAATTTGTCGGGCATAAAGTATGATTGAACTTGCCAAACAATCAAAAATGGCAAAAATTGTACCTTTCATTGAAAGCTCTCAATTAATAACTCTGGAAGTGCAGTTAGAACACTAAGTTCAGAGCAAACAATAAGCTACTTGCGAAAGCAATAAGCTTGAAGTGCTAAGGAAGAAAACTGTCTTTCCTGTTTGTTGTTCAACATTACGTTGAAAGGTTTGTGGGAGGAAATGAGAAGCGGGTCTAAACATGCGGAGCACGATTTTCAACAAATCCAGCTAGCTTGTAAAAGTGGTCCCAGACATAATAGACGCAGCTAATAACTTGTGTACCTCTATATCTCAGCACTTGTGTAGCGGTTTAATGGTTTCCAACAGTTTGTTTCAAAATACGTGGACTAGCAACGGAACATCGGCGAAATATTGTGCACAAATGATGTACAGAACCCGGAATAACACTGAGCAAGTTGTCAAAAATTGAGAGAGTAAGTGAAATAGCCTTGCGAACAGCAATCAGGAAATTCAGTGAGGATAACACGTTTGAGGATAAACCAAAATCGGGTCGAAAAAAAAGTTCCTGCTAACCATCTTTTGGATAAACGTATCATGAAAGCATTTGAGCACAAGAAGGAGGTTTTAGAACGGAATGTGGCCGAAAAAGTTGGCACTTCGAAGTCTAATGTTAATTGAGCCAAAGTATTTTTGAATCCTCGAATCTATAAGAAACAGGAGTAGCCGAAACAGAGTACAAAGCAAGAAGCATCGATGAAATAAAATATGGTCCTAGTTGAGAAATCAAACTGTGTAATAATGGATAACGAAACCTACACTCAGCGAAATAATCTTTTATTATTTATAAGATTGCGTTATGTTTATTTGCCACAATAGAGCAGTAAGAATTTAATTAATTTGCCTTATAAAATAGAGTACGGCCTTATAGGTTTGAAGCAGGTCAGTATCTGGGACATTTGATGAAGCTATATGTAATCTATAATTAGAACTGCCAATATTTAGACGGAAATCTCTCTGCTTACTTCTGATCTATCGGAATATACCTTCAGAAACGAGGATTAGACTCAGGAAATTTCATAGCCATGGAATAATGTTCCCAATGGCTTGAACTTATTAAGAGCATGCGGATTGCTTTCCGATCAACAAAATATTTTCTTCAGCTCCACAATCTGTACATAAACTAACAAGAGTGTATGTGCAAAGGCAAAATGAAATAGACCAATTCACGATTTGCTGCAAATATCGATTGCTATGGTCACAAACTCGTGTACTAGCAGGTTATGAGACAGACTCACACGACCAAAAGAAACAGTGATAGTTGCCGCTCAATAGCGAAGTATTATTTACCGTTGAGTACTGTTGAACAGCATATTTTATGATTAAGAATATAATCATTAGCATTGATCAACCTCAAAGAAATGAATAGTGATCTCAGATCATCTGAGATCATGGACACCCTGATGAAATTGCCACACTATGAAATTGCTCTAACTTTTTAACCGTTGGGTAGAATTTAATGAAAATTTGGGTGGATTTAGTTCATAGTGCATTATTTACATCCTGCAAGTTTTAAAGTCCTGTGATCAAATGGAAATGGAGTCGAAAGAACAGCTCGTGCGTGATAAAATCTTGCGCATTCATCAGGAGAACAAGGATCTCTCGCATCGTTCCATGGCTAAAACGTTGGGAATCGCGAATTCCACGGTGTCGCGAGTGATTAACCGGAACGGTTGACCGATTCGAGGAACGGTTGACCACCGATCGGAAGCCCAGAAGTGAAGGAAAAAGTATTCCGTACAACACCAAAAATCACAACCGCGTAGTTGGGGCCTTCAACCGAAATCCGAACGCCTCCATTCGGGATGTGGCTAAGAAGCTGCACCTAAGTCGAAGTTTTGTCCAGAAGGCCAAAACTAAGGCTGGGCTTCGAACGTTCAAGGTACAAAAGGCCCCTAATCACGACGAGAAGCAGAACAAGTCCGCCAAAACCCGTGCCAGGAAGTTGTACCTCAACATGCTGACGAAAGTTGAATGCTGCATCATGGACGACGAAACATATGTGAAGGCCGACTTCAAACAGATCCCCGGCAACCTGTTTTTCAGCGTTCAGCGTTCCGGAGCATGTCCGCACTCAGAAGATGTCCAAATTTGCGAAGAAATTCCTGGTTTGTCAAGCCATCTGCACGTGCGGGAAGCGGAGTGCACCTTTCGTGACCCAGGACACGATGAACGGACAGGTGTACATAAAAGAGTGCCTCCAGAAGCGGCTGCCTCCGCTCCTGAAGGCCCACAACGTCCCAACAATCTTCTGGCCGGATTTGGCCTCATGCCACTACTCCAAGGACGTGCTGAAGTGGTATGCGGACAATAAGGTCAATTTCGTGCCGAAAATGTTCAACCCTCCCAACACTCCGGAGCTCCGCCCCATCGAGAAGTACTGGGCGATTATGAAGCAGCACCTTCTTAAACGACCTAAGGTAGTGAAGACAGTCGAGGAACTGAAGAAAGTATGGGTTTACATGCAAAAAACGGTTGATTCACAGGTTGTGCAGAATCTTATGGCCGGGGTTAAGGCCAAGGTGCGGGCATTTGCGTATGGACTGTAAATAAAATACGAGTAAAATGGTAAAATGAAGTTTAATAGTTATTTCTCAATCCCTGAAAATTTGATGGCAATCGGATGAAAACTCGAATTTTACGAATCAATTTTGTGTGTGGCAATTTCATCGTGGACACTCTTTAAATATGAGATAATTTTAAGTCAATGTTTAACATCATACTCGTAAGACGAATTCGTGTATCTGGGCTCATTGGTGACCGCCAATAACGACACCAGCAGAAAAATACAAAGGCGCATTATGGCTGGCAATCGTGCCTAATTTGGACTCCGAAGGACGCTAAGATCGAACAAAGTTTGCCGAACCACAAAGTTGACCATCTACAAGACATTAATTAGACCGGTAGTTCTCAACGGCCACGAAACATGGACATTGCTAGTGGAGGACCAACGCGCACTTTTTTTTTGAGTGACCCTTCGCTCTCCCCCACACCAAAAGGGCTCCCCTGGTAGTGGACTCAGAACTCAGCTTTGTATGAAAATAGAGTAAGAAAATGAAAAGGCTGAGCATGTATTGATTTGGAACTGAGACTAACTGAGAGACTAACACCAACAAAATGACTTTGTGCTTCAAATGTATAATGTGTCCTTTTAAAGTCGCACATGTTGTGGAACAAAATAAATAAAATTAAAATAATATTTAACGAACAAGCGAACAAATTACCTAAATCTTCGACTGCGTACGACAAGAAAAATATAATAGAAAATTTAAAATAAAAAGAGAGAAATTTAAATTATTAGTGCCGGTATTTGGCTTAGTAATTAACGTTTAATTTTTGATTTGAATAATATACGATTGTTTATCCTCTGAATATCTCTTGGCAGAATGTTAAATTTGACTGGGCCTACAAAACTCAACCGTTTCTGACCAAATTTCGAGTACGCACGAGGCCGTGAGAGGTGATTAACTTGTCTTGTGTTGTGTAATCGCAATGTCAGGCTTATAGTTCAGTTGTTGATACTTGCTGTATTATGTAGCACATTGTGGATTAAGAGTAAAGTTTGTTCTTCACACAAGCCTTGACTAGGCAATATTTTATGGGGAGTTCTACATACAAACGAGCTGTTGGAAACAGGCATGGTAGGTTATAGATTATTTTAATGCATCGATTTTGTAGTATTTGAAGTTTTTTAAGCTTGGATTTGCCAATTCTTCCCCATACAATAATTAAATAGCTCAAATTGGAGTATATGTGCCTTTGGAGTCTTTGAACGGAAGGTGCAGCGTTCCATCTACGGTGGAGTGCAGATAGAAGGCGGAACTTGGAGGAGGCGAATGAACCACGAATTGCACCAGTTGCTGGGAGAACCTCCCATCGTACACATCGCAAAAATCGGTCCACTACGATGAGCTGGGCATGTCGTAAGAATGTCGGACGACAGCCCTGTGAAAATAGTTCTCGAAAATGAACCAACAGGTACAAGAAGAAGAGGTGCGCAACGAGCAAGGTGGATCGATCAAGTAGAAGGCAAACTGCAGACCCTACGCAGACAGCGAGGCTGGCGAGGTACAGCCATGGACCGATTACAATGGAAACAAATTCTGTGTACAGCAGAGGCCACGCCGGCCTTAGTCTGATTGATAAGGTAAGGTTAACATCACATTCTGGCAACAAGCCTAGATGTGAGAAGGAGCTGATGAAGACATTCCCTCCGGTGCACGCGATCAAATGGAAAATGCACAAAGGCGAAATTTGAGCGAACTTCTTCGGCAGGTAGGAAACTAATGGTTTTCGAGATGATGTTCAAAATAACTGTAATGATGAGACTTCAAAATGACGGTAATAAATTGGTAACTAATCAATATGTATGCATCGAATTATTAGAATTAGAAATAATTTGTAAAATGTAGGATTTTTACACCTATTTCCTAACAATCGATTAAAACAGTCACCGCTGATTAAGTAGTTGCCTACCATATAATGATATTGAAAAAAGTAAAAATATGGAGCAACCTTCATTCGAACCTTGAACATTGAGGTTATGGGCCCAGTATCTTGACAACTGGTATAAATCAACACTAGTAAGCTGGAAAGCTTAAAGGCGTACAAGAACAACGTCGTGTTAAACAAAATCCGTTCATAAGTTAGCCTTATGAAATTCCACTGAATCATATGAAATTCTAAGGTTCTTGAGCAGTCAGAGACATCCATTCAAAACGAAAAGTTTGGTAATAAAACTTTCAAAACAGTCTGACAAAAAAAATGGATTGCTAAGCAAACACAAAACGTATAGAAAGCTTGCGAGAAATCAAAATCAAAGGCGTACAAAGAGTTAAATTGTCTGTCCTGTTGAATATTGGCATGTATGTGGTATTAAATCGGGTGATTGTATGACAAATGGGTGGTTGTATGACGTCCACGGAACAAAATGTCAACTGGACAATAGGTTAAGGTGTGGCCCATTTAGTTTTGGAACAAACATTTTTTTATTCTAACCGCGACCCTAGTGGTCGGATTTGTAAACTATGACATCTTATGTGTTCCCTATAACAATAATAACATCAGTATTTTTTTTTCGCAGTGCAGCTCGAACGTGTTTCAGAGAAATACATAATTGAAGAAGAAAGAAGAAAAATAATTGTGCGCAATCATTCGGAATACCCTTCGAGGTCTGGGCCAACATTTTCTAAAGTGTTGGATTTTCCCCAAAATACCATGTGGCGTGTTTTGAAAAAGTACAGTGAAACTATGTCGACGGATCGCAAGCCTCAAAACAAGCGTCGGGCGGATACTGTCAATCCTCAACTGTGGAACAAATTCATCAAGAACATTGAACCGAACCCCAACATCTCAGACCGCGATTTGGCCAAAAAGTTTCACGTCGCACGCAGTTCGTCTCCGGGAAGGCTTCAAGACATACCGTGCTATGGACAACCAAATAGGGATCAAAAGCAGAACAAAGAGGCCAGAATCCGTGCCAGAAAACTGTATGATCAGGTGTTGACAAAAGTCAATGGCTGTCTCCTCATGGACGATGAAACCTATGTAAAGGCCGATTTTAAACAGCTACCGGAACAAACATTTTTCATGGCTACGGCTCGGGGAGATATTCCAGCCGAATTCAAGTTTGTGTACAAGGTATCTGTAGCTGCGGTAAGAAGACCAAGGTTTTCATCACTGATAAGACATTTAATTCAGAGCTGTACAGAACGGAATGTCTTCAAAAGCGAATATTATCATTCATCAGATCCCACAATGAACCTGTCATGTTTTGGCCAGATCTTGCAAGTTGTCATTACAATAAAACAGTGCTCCAGTGGTATGAAACCAACGGGATTCAGTTTATACCGAAAGAACTCAACCAACCAAACTGTCCCCAGCTCAGACTGATAGACAGATTTTGGACAATTATCAAGAAGAAGCTTGTCGTCAAAAGCATCAATGAATTGAGAACCAAGTGGAATAAGATTGTCAAAACTATGGATGAGAATAATGTGCGCCGGTTGATGAAGCGTATTCCGGGAGAACTCCGCAAATTTCTTCGAAATCGAGATGATTAATTATGTATTTTCCCTCTAAACTTGACATACAGTCGAACATTTTATTTAAAACAGAATACTATTTTGTTAAAACGTACATCCGAAATATGCGCAATAGTCTATATTCCAATTAAATGGGGACAAGATAAAAACTGTTCAACAGGATTCAACCTTTTTATGTTTTCAAGTAAAGAACATATAAAGAAGGCACCGTTACGTCAAAGACATGGGTAATAGGGTTCAGGAACTGTGAATGTTGCCTCGGGATTTTGGCATGCACAAAAAACCTATAGCATTACATCGATACCAAGCAGAGTTTTCATCGCTATTAAATTATGTCAAAGGCGAAGTTATTCAGAAGAAGTATTTTAATTTTTCAAGTATGCATCAATAATAATGCACCGTTGTGGAAATGTTTAGAGAATCGAATGCAGTAGATACTATATAACGAAGTTTTAACCTCAGTAATCTTCCAGTTTTCCATAATTATCTAGTAAAAAAATTATTTAATTTTTCAGTTTTGTTTCTTTTTTTGGGAAAATTTCAACGAAGTCATTATCAATTTTGCTCTATTATCTTTCATCTTATTAATGATGATGATGATGATGATGAAAATATACCCACCATCATCGCAAGGATTACCTACGTCTGTAGAATCATACCAGGAGGGAATGATCTACCTGATGGTTTGTTGTAGCAGGGTGAGTTGAAATCCCTGGAAACCTTCGGAAAACAACGCGATGGCTGTTCTCTCATGACAAAAGTCTGGCTACCTCACGTACTTTTGTCCAGTCACCAGTTCCTTCAGCTCCCTTAGGCTACCCCCCCTCTCAGTATATAGTAGTTAAAAAGATATTATTAATTTAATTACTTACCATTTGTATCCAATGGATCCTCAGTCATCTGTACTTTTAGTCATCATCTGCCCTATTATCTTTCATCTTATCTTTCATATTATCTTTCATCTTATTAATCTCCAAAAATTCTATTCACCCTTCAAACAGCGTAAAAATGTTTCGTTTTTCACCTTATCTAGAAGAATGTTATTTGTTTTTGTTATAATATGTTATTAATTTTTTTACGCACAATAAGTAACCGCCTTGACTCAAATATTGCATATTCAACTTTGTAACATGCATTGACTCAAAGACATGTTCACCCTGTTAACAACATTATAGTACGTTAACAAATCTACCGCGTCAATGCTTCACATGATAAAATATCGTTTCCAGATCGTTTCGACTTCCCCTTGATTGCATTCTCATAGTCGTTTTATAATGTTTAAAACTATATTGGCCTTGCATCTGCTTTGTAGATCCCACCGATCAATACCTATCTATCGTGGGCATGAGCAACATTGTGTACAACCATACAATCGGAAACGGTCATCGGACGTGGCTTGGCTATAAAATTGATCGAATGTTCATTAATTTTCTCCGAACTGTTTTTCCGCTTGTTTCCCGTTCCGCTCGCCTTTTCGTGCTACTGGAGCACTAAATATTGGACGCGTTTGCCTACAGGCCGCCCCGGTGATTGGATGGCAGCTAGTCATGAGAGAGTTACATAAAAATTAACCCAACAAAACGATGTTTTTTGATCCGCTCCCTACCCGTCAATGAAAACACTGGACTGATTCGAAAGAGGTGAATGGAATCGAAAGCAATCGAAACAATGGTGGTTTAATTTTCAAATAATGCCCGAATGATTATGTCGGACTAATCAGCTAGCACACTTTGGTTGCTATACATTTTACGAGAAGTTTTTTAGTTTGGTCGACTATCTTTAAAAGATACATTGTGCGGAGTTCATGATGATTTGGAAAATAATTCTGCAATTACAACTCCGAGAATAAGTAAAATTGCAACAAACATAAGCTCAAGTTCTTCTAATCCAGTGTAAGATTAAATTTACTTTCAACCTATATGAGTTTACATTTCTTCTATTCCAATTTCATCGAAACAATCAGAACGTGCTCTACTACTTCTCAAACCCATATCTTTTCACGTTCAAGCCATATATCATCCGAAAAGTAAAAACTAGAAGCACCTCTCCCACTAGATACAATAATAAGTAGCACTGCTGAAGACGGTGTAAAACATACTCACACCCCCGCGAACAGCCATAACCATCGCGATTCCGACACGTAAGGGTAAAGGCTTTCATCGGGTTCGTCTGCCAGCTTGTCTGCCATGGAACGCTTTGGTTCAGCTTTTTACTATCGACAGACTGACTCCAGTTCCCCAAGGCCTGGTAAAATACGGGCTCGCTAGGTAATTGGATAATTAATCTGCTAATTATACACTCTCTTAGGTTACTCGTTCACCGAAAGAAGAGAAAGAAGCGTTTTTAAGGCCGAATGAAGTGGAAGTGCTTTTGTTTTTCAACGCTTCCCCACCCCCGCCGGGGCACTGTCTTCTTTCGACGTTCGTTGGAATGGACTTGCACGTGCACCATCCGATAGAGCTAACATGCCGTACTTGTGGTTGGCATTGGTTCATCAGTGGCAAAGCAGCTGAATGGGTTTCCGCTGGTCGGTTAAATTTGGATTTCTTAACGCTATCGAAAGTGAACATTAATCAGAAATAAAAACCATATCGTACAATTCCGACTTATGAACGCTTGATTGTCGTTTGGATTTGGCGGTGGTGGTACTGATTGAATGTCGGTATGGGTATGATTAGAAAAATCAGTTATAGATCATTTTTTGATTGAGAGTGTCATCGTTAAAAAGAAAACAAGTGTCGTAATTATTACACATGGTGTTTTCGGAGGATCCAGTTGATAATATGAACTCATACATAATAGTACAGTACACATTAACTAACCGAAAAATTTCAAAATGCAAACCGTCGTACAGGGATTCAGTTTCAGAAACATTAGCTTAGTTTTATGCGGATTCAATTTGCCTGAGACAACCAAGCATTAAAGTTGTTCAAGCAGCAAAATTATGAATGAAAGAGTAATTTATCGTCGAATCATCTAAGCGAGTATGCTTACAAAGTTCCAATGTAAACTCCGATCAGTAAAACCGGAAAAGCCAAACAACTAGCGTATGTATATTCTCGAAACTGCCTGTTTGAATGGCTACGAAAGGAGAACAATTCAAGCGATCATCAACAAAATTAAAAGCATCTTCATAGGAAATCGCATACGACCCTCTAAGATTCACCTGAAACCCGTAAACGTGTATCCGCCCCTTTGATAAAGACATTACGCATAGGCTAAAACCACGGTTTAGAGAATTTGGTTTGGATTTAGTTTTCTCCAGATGCACAATCAATGGGCATCGTTGTTAGGCCCCACCAAAGATTCAGTAGATGTATTAAACAGAGCAGGGGTAGTTATACAAAATTAAGTGTAAGCACTCCAGCAAAGTATATGTAGGTCAAACAAAGAGAACCTTGGCAAGAAGGATCAACAAGCATCTAGCGGAGGTGACTAAAGCCGTCAAACGGAATGAGAAAGGAATTTCACATAACTTCTAATCGACAGTTGCAGAATCAGTGAAGTGCATACAAACTACCGCTAGAAACTATCACAAATCTTTCAGTGGTACAAGAGCGCGATCCAACACGTTACTTTTGCCTGTTGAGGTGGCAGACTCGTCTGTGCCTCGACCTACCCCGCAGTGGGATGTAAGGCAAAGGTAATGTCCTTGGTTCGAGTACTACTGTACCCAGGCCCTTTCGCTCAATTTTCATTACTTCTATTCTATTTCCAACCTACCGTACACTGACGGCACTTTCAACACTTGCTCTTCATATCTTTCATTCTAGCAAACATTACTGTCCACTCTTGCTGGTGCCTCATGGTGATGAGCGAACATCTCCTTCTACATCATGGTATATTCGTTTTCGTTATAATTTTTTGTTACTATAAATTAGAAGAAAAATTAGTAATCTCCATTTAATTCGAACTACCTTTGCTTATCTTCGACAGATACGCGTATTTCGTCTACAATGTGCAGACTTCTTCAGTGTCTCGTACTAATAACTCGAGTCAAGCCTAGCAGAGACTGGAGGCGTACAAAGTGAAAAAGATGCTCAAGCGTGATGAAAAGCGAAATTTCACGTCAAAAAGTCGTGCTAAGCAGCTTTACATCAATTTTTGGCAAAAATTTTCTTGCATCATAATGGACGACGAAAAATACGAACTCGAAGACATTAAACAGTTACCGGTCTGGTTTTTTATACCGCAATTCAAAGGAACGCCGTAGCCGAGCGTTTCCGAACCAGAAAGATCCAAATCCCGACGTAATATTTGATTTGACAGGTCATATGTAGTTGTGGTCCAAAATCTAAAAGTTTTTTCACTAACGGCACTATCAACAAGGATGTGTACGAGAAAAAATGTCTTCAAAAGCAGTTGCTACCATTTATCAGAAGCCACAAATCTTCAGCTTTATTTTGGCCTGTTATCACTATGTGAGATCCGTCCTGGAATGGTATAAGGTACAATAGGCCAAATACGTGCCAAAAACAGCCAATCCACCAAACTGTCCAGAACTTCGCCCATTAGAGAAGTACTGGGCTCTAGTTAAGCGGAAACTCTTTGAAAATAAAAAGAGAGCAAATGGACCTGTGAGTACAAAGGAAACATGGAGAATCGTCACGACCGGCGCATGTGAAGATACCGTACCGGACCTGATGGCGGGTGTATCACAGAAAATTCGAGAATATTACCGAAAGAAGGATTAACATCTTAATCAACTGTTTCTAATGTAGATATGACTCTATTATTGTGAAATAAACAATCGATTATGTTGAGTTATGTGTAAAAAATTTTTTGTAGGGCTGTAAATGTAATTTATGTATTTTTTTGGGTTAGCAGGTTTCAGATCATAACTGCGGCCAGTAGAACCAGCACAAGCAACATACAACAACTTTTTAACGCACTCTAACGGCCGTCATTTTGTTGAAAAAAATTTAAAAAATATTTTTGTATACTACAGGGATACACTGATAATTGTAAAAAAGTTTCGATTGATTTTATGTATGATGATATGAAATTAAATCCGACAGCAGTGAGCTCTCCTCGCTGTTAGACTTAATCAAGCTTTAATAACCACTGATTATCCTAATCATGCCATTGTATGAAGGGCCAAAAAGGGGTTGGGTGGATCGATAGGCAACATCACCTATACGTATCCACAGGGATATAAAGAATCTCCTTCCAACAACAAGATTGAACAATTGGTCAAAAGAGCAAGCCATCTAACATGAGGATGCCCCAATGGGCGGGGAGAAGAGCCCGCCCTCTATTCACAAACTGTTAGAAATGAGGAGTTGGCATTCCCACTCTCCCCATCCAGAGTGCTTCAATCGGGTGCCCTGATGGTCCCTCCCATTCCCATGAAATATTTATATAATAGTGTATATATTTATGTAAATGAAAAATACTGCAATAATTCGGTATCTATTATTTATGATCTATTTCGGTGGATCCTGAAATATAAGAAATGTTGTTAAGTGTCAAAGTGGAGAGTTCTGTGTTTTCGCGCTTAAGAATGTTTTCGTTCGTTTTCAGCGATAGCAGCAATTTCCCAAAATCTTGATATAAGGTATCCCAAAAAAGTTTGTTAAATTTTACAAAAATTACATTTATACATTTTAATCTACTGTTGCCATAGTCACTATTTGCTGCTTGCAATTTTTAAATCATCTATGAAGTAAAATCAATAAAACAATATCATCAAATATAATGATATTGTGAGTTATGATACGGTACTGACAAAAATAGAACTGTAACATCAGACACAATCCGAATGGCAAACAGCACAGATTTGGAAAAGGTCTATTTGCAAACTGGAATTGAAAAAGACATTAGGTAATAAGTGCAAAAGCCTAGCATATATTTCGTTGCAGCTACTTTTATTCTAGGCACTAGATACTTCTATATCATGATGATAATTGGACATATAAGACATAATAATTAAAAGTATATATGTATAACCTTTTAGGTGAAATTATAAAAAAATATGTTAAAATATAAATCCTGAAAACACCAGTAATGATCAAAATGATAATGATGATGATAAAGAAGATTGATAATGGTTATGAATAAACAATGTCCTATATGATAATATATATAGTCAAGGGATATTATAATATAAACTGAAAATTACATCTGTGCCGACTGCTGTTTTGTTGCAATTGTAGACAAACTCCCAGAAAACATAGACAATGTATGACATGAGAAAAACAATGAATTTTAAATTTTAAATTATTTTATAATTTAAATGATGACCTGGAAGACCTGAAAGATATGATAATGGAAAATTATGCTATGATTTACCGGTCGCACCCCCTCACTTCGCTATTGTCAGATTGACAACATTGCCCAGGCTACGCCAACCAGCGTCTCCATATTTCAGCTGGCAGTCTTTTGTGATCATATGACTCGTGGAGGCGTGAGGTAGGAACTTGTGAGGACCGGAGGTCGGTCGCACCCTCCTGCCAAGTTGTCAACTCACCATTTGAAGCCCGTAAAAAAGTTTCGATTGATTTCAGTAAAAACTTCCCCTTAAAAAAATATTTTAAAAAATTAGATTTTTTTCGCGTTTTTACTGAATATTCCACCTTAAGTAAAATCGCATGCAGGGCAAGGCCCTAGCTAGGATGGTGGCTTCTTGCATTCATTAAAAAATGTATTGTGCCTCTATTTCCCGTAATGTGTGGTTGTCACCGCGATTCACTGCGGTAAAAAAGGGGCAGTCTTTGGGATCCTTTATTTCAATGTGGACAAACGGTTTGTGCCGCCACAGCAGCAACATCAACAAGTTTGGGTACGATAGAAGAGGAAAATTGATTGGCTTATTTCGTGCAAGGTACGAATAATGTGTAATGAAAGCATTTTACAGATGACTAGCAGCACTAATGATATTTTCACTTTATGAGGCATCAATGAATCGTACAGGAGTCAGATGAGTTTTCATTGGAGAATTTGGCTGTAAAAACTTTATCCTTAACGGCACTTGAAGAAGCTCTGGCATTAATTTTGGACCTCAATCTCACAAGAAAAACCACCATTACATACAAAATATTGATCTGTACCCAACTTTAAGTTTCTAAAACGAAAATAAAGTTATTATCCTGTACTTGATTCGATGATGGTATAAGAAACGTCTACTGAAATACGTACTGCAATCAGGGTTATCGAGGACAGTGCTGATTTTCTCCCAAACTTCATTGATTTTGAACTCCTGAATGTGATGCTGACGATTAGTTCATGTGACAGTAGAAACATATAGAGAGATACTTTTCCATAATAAGCGTCCTTCGGATTAAGGATTAAGAACAAAAAAAACAAAAAACGAGCTAAAGTACGACACGAAAGTCCAATGTAAAGTTAAGAATGAACAAATGATTTCTTGAGCCAATAAACAAAGCCAAGGATAAAACAAAATTGAACCAAGGAAAATTAAGATCAAAGTTATGGTATCTTTGTAAGGAATTGCTTTAAAAACCTACACTTTTGAAAAAAAACAAACATATGTTTTTACTGTCTCAGTCATTCTAAAACATTGTGTGCTTTTGAAATGAAAGGACAAAAATATGCCAAAAAAACAAAAGAATCATTTAAAAAAAATATGAAAACCCAGGAATACAAGGCTACCGCACGAAAACATAAGTGACCAAATGAAACCTTCACAAATTAATTGAACATGGGCTAAGCTTTAATCAAACGAGCAGTTTGTGGGTCCCACTTGTCCCATTCCCCCTAGGAGGCACAAAGTTAAGCAATAATAAATCTAAAATTTGCTATAACTTTTCAAGGAGTGATTTAAGGTCTTTGCCAAACCGTGTGTTTTGATTGATTAAAGAGTGTTTCGATCAAAATTTGCCCACCTTAAACTTGACGCACTTCCTTTCATCGTGCATTAAAAAATTTGCACACCCCTCATTTTGAAGATGTGTGCGTGTTGTAGCATCATGCCTCCATTTTGATTTTGAGATTAGCACTTCAGTTATCAAAATATCGTCGAAGTAAGAGAAGCAAAATTTTGCACGTGCAAACTACTCTCACGCCAAGTTGGTAAAATTGTTGAATGTAGCTAAATCAACCGTTACCAACGTATTAAAACTGTTCAGTGAACGTTTGTCGACAGCCAGGAAAGCTGGATCGGGAGGAAATCCAAAGCCGGAGGCCACAGCGACGACAAAAAGAGTTACCCGCTCTTTCGAGCGGAACCCCAACCTCTCCCTCCGAGATGTCGCAAAGAAGCTGGGAGTGGCGCCTTCAACCGTGGATAGAGCTAAGAAACGAGCTGGACTGTCGACTCACAAGAAAGTGTTGATTCCAAATCGCGACGATAAACAAACACGTCGGCCAAAGCACGATCGCGAAAGTTATACACGACGCTGCTGACGAAGTTTGATTGCATGGTACAGGACGACGAAACTTACGTCAAGGCAGACTTTAAACAGCTTCCTGGACAGGAATTTTATACGGCAACCGGACGGGAAAAGGTGGTAGATATTTTAAAGCACATTAAATTGTCAAAGTTTGCGAAGAAATATTTGGTGTGGCAGACCATCTGTACCTGTAGCTTGAAGAGTAACGTTTACATTGCGACCGGAACCGTCAACCGGGAAATTTACCTGAGCGAGTGCCAACAAGAACGTCTACTGCCTCTCCTAAAGCGACACAATTGTTCCGTTCTATTTTGGCCGGATTTCGCATCTTGCCATTACGGAAAAAAGGCCATGGAGTGGTATGCTGTCAACAACGTTCAAGTGGTGCCCAACGACAAGAACCCTCCCAACACGCCAGAGCTCCGCCCAATCGAACAATGTTGGGCCATCGTCTAGCGGAACATTAAGAAAACTTAAAAAGCTGTACAAAATCTTATGACAGGTATTAAACGAAAGACCCGGCAATTCGCTGCGTTCTACTAATACGCACGTAAAAGTGTTTTTTTTAAGGGAGAAAAAATAATTATTCTTATTGATTTTCATTATTACAGTGATTCTACATCAGATGTTTTTGACCAAAGAAAGAAAAAAAATCAGGACGGACATGATACCAATTAACATTCATGAATCGTATTGTCAAAAATGCCAGACATTAGAAACAAGGTTGAGAAGCAAAATATCTGTTCCAACCAATATCTTATTCGAAATGGCCCAATAGGCAAGAAGTTCCATTGGTTGAATTTCAAAGTAAACATAAAGGTTGTTTATAAACTTCGATCACACTTTAGCTTTGATGTAAGCAAAGCTAGTTCAATTAAGTTGAGTTGACTTCTAT
Source organism: Aedes japonicus (assembly GCA_034211315.2). NCBI lineage: Eukaryota > Metazoa > Arthropoda > Insecta > Diptera > Culicidae > Aedes > Aedes japonicus. The sequence goes on along the minus strand of JASCZW010004677.1, from coordinate 52,203 downwards.
TTTCCTGGTTAGTTCACATCAAAATAATCGTTTCAACATAGCTAACCACCCCACATTAAATTCTCCCTATAAATGATTTCTTACTCTCCTACGATAAAGCTCGATTCAAAGTAAATCTGGACGCACAGTTTAATACACCACCGCGTCCCTGGTGGTTGGAACAAAAAACTTTTGACAAACATTTGTTGATGTTTTATTGACAGAAAAATTGGTGAAAAGTTTTTTTCGATTCATCGACGCATCCGGATCATGGAATTTGAGAAAAGCAAATTAATTGTGCACAAACATCTAGAGAATCCTTCGTGATCTGCTTCAAAAATAGCAATTGTGTTAAAATTCCCAAAGCCAACGGTGTGTCTTGAAATCAAACGTTACAAGGATACTCTGAGTGTGGATAGAGCACAGCGCATCTATCATAAAAGTGGCACTAGGAACAAAGAGCTGAAAGGTGTTGAGGTACGTGAATGGCAACACAGGTAGCTCCATACGTGATTTGGCAAAGAAAAACGATTCCAACTTTTCCACCGTGCATAACATCCTTTCAAAAGAAGGATATAAGTCTTTTTGTGCCAGTAAACATCCGAATTGCTCCCTGAAGCAAAATTTAGTGGCTAAAAAGCGAGTTCGATTACTATACGAACGAGTTTTGACGATAGCTGTATTTTAATGGATGACAAAACATATGTCAAAATGGATTATAAACAAATCTCCGGACAAAAATTACCTGTCAACTGGTCGTGGGGATGTTCCTTCCAGATATAAATTTGTATTTACTGATAAGTTAGCTCTGAAACTAATGATTTGGCAAGGAATCTGCAGTTGTGGCCTTAAAACCAAGGTTTTCATCGCATCTCACACAATTACGTCGAAGGTTTACATTAAAGAGTGTCTGAAAAAGGGTCTAATTTTACCCTTCATTCGGCAACACAAGACCAACCTTATGTTTTGGCCAGATCTAGCCAGCTGCCACCACTCCAAAGAGGTACTAGAATGGTATGCTGCAAACAATGTTAATTTCGACGCCATAGAGAATAATCCCCCGATTTGCCGTGAGTTCAGAGAGATCGAAAAATATTGGGCAATTGTCAAGCGAAAACTTCGAGGATGCGGTAAAGAAGTGACAGATGCACAACAAATGCGTTAAAAGTGGAATAAGTTCGCCGGTACAGTGTCACTAGCGACTGTGCAGATCATGATGGCATCGATCACAAGTAAAGTGCGACAGTTCGTTTGAAACGGTAAAATGTAATAACTTGTTATGTATCGTTTGAAAGCTGAATAAATACTCTTTTGATTGACGTTTTGATCAATCGTGTATGTTATTTAATTTATGATCAATTAAATGCGCCCAAATTTACTTTGAATCGGGCTCCAGTTGTACAGTCCATTATTGATGGTGCAAATAATAATATTCGCTCATTATTCTTGTCTGCTTAACATGGAGGTTATGAGGCAAATTTCATCGTGTCTCAGTTATGCGCCTCCAAACTTCACCTGTCAGACCGTTTGGTCAGCGTGAGTGCCGTTGAAAATATAATTTCTTTTAAACAAGTGTATAAGTGGGCGTCCGCACAGATAGTTACTTTAAATTGGAACTCTTATAAATTGGCTGAAATGTGAGAAAGACTCCATGTTTTCTTCAGCCGTGTTTAACATGAAGTGTGCAACACTATCAGCACCCATTTCTATGCAACGTAGAGTCAACTGTGGGAGCAAATTAGCATAATCCTTATCACGAAACTCAGCAGGAAAAGTAATAATTTCGCTGCTTGCAACTCGTTTTGTTTTCGAAATTTCACAAGCATAAATTTTCCTCATCAAAACCGTTTCAAATATATGATTATGGCTTTTTGTTTCACAACACACCGCCTCATATATTCATGTACGTAGCTGATATGAGTGCAGGAATCCCCCGAGTGGCTCGATTGAGTGGTGCCGTCCACCCACTTCAGTTTTCAGATTATTTCCAATGCAATCTCACTGATTTCATATCGAGTATACGTTCATGAAAAAATAATCAATTGAAAAAAATAGAAGCACAGTCGAGAAATTTCAGTGGGTGGATCGCGCTAATCGAGGGATTCCTGTACACGAAACGATGAAAAGTGTGATATGTGTGTATGCTCGAACGTGATGATCAAATAGTGCCTTCTAATGAGTGTTAACCAGCTAGCTAGTGGCAAATAAGTGGCGGCTCGTTTGGATTGGCAAACTTTTACCACCCATCCCAAATGGTAGTCCTACACTTGGCCACAACGAATGACGTGCGGTTCGCTTTCTTCTTTGCGTGGAAAATGGTCTGCGAGGAAAAAAAAAGAACCCGCCCGGTGCCTAATGTGTTGAATGTTTGTTTATGGGTGTATGCTCTAGATGGCCGAATCGCCGACAACAAAGTGTTGCAAAGCTAATTTTAAAAAGAAAACGAAGCCCCACAAATTTCGATTTTCCACTTTTCCCTTTCTCGGCGAATAGGGGGTTGGAAGTGCTACCGGTACCTGGTTCGATAATGGTAACCACCAACATGCCAAGTATCGTTGTGTGAATAAATAATCAGCTCCAACGAGTGGCGCGAGTGGGCATGGAACAGAGTCCAGAAGGAAAATTATGCGATGCACTTGAACCTTGAAGAAGAAAAATCGATTCGAGAAAAGGCAAAGTACTTTCTAAGTTGTGAGCTAAGTTGTTCTCCTGAACTATTTCCCGAACAAACCATCAACCCAAAAACAAAACGGAAGCAACCACAAACAGTTTTCCAGAGAGCAAACTGGGCCAAACAGCAACGCAATTCTCGACCTTTCTGTCCATGCACAGCCTACTAACTACGTGTGAATGGAATAGTCAACCGTGGCTGATCTTTTTCATTCGGGTTTAAATGTATCTTGTTTTATTTTTTCGCTTTGTAGCTTCGTCGAGATTTGACCAAAAACGGAAGAGATAACCGATAATAGCGATTAATACATTAGCATTATTTTCGTTCGCTTGCTAAGACTGACTGACCAACTGAACCGACTCTGTCTCGTTCGTCTGGAAGCTGAAACCTGGGTACAGGCACCAAATGTTTTGAAGATGTATGTATATATTAAAGTTCCGCTCTTCCACTTTTGGAATGGATAGATCACACGGCCAGCTATTTTAACTCAGTTTTGAGTCGTTCTTGACTCACTTTCATCAAAAGTACTTTGAGTCGATGTTTTTGATATCTCAACTTGTCAATACCAGTTACATTTACTCAAATTTGAGTGACTTCACTAATGACGAAAGTGAGTCAAAAACGACTCAAAACTGAGTAAAATAACTGGCCGATTGCCAACTCCAACAGCCATTCGATAGGATTGTACGTGGAGCTGCATTGACCAAGCCAACGATTGTTTGACGGTGGGAAATTGAGCCAAATAATTTGATTTTAACTGAATGGGTTCAGTCCAGACGCAATCATTTCGGATGTTTCCACTGCTAATGAAAATTACTCATTGTTTTTAAACTAAAATGTAATAAAGTATTTTTTAAAGCCATGCAAAAAACAAACTACCGTTACCACTGTGGAGCTATTATACCCAGTTATGAATAAGAAATCTTTTTAAACCCGTGCTTCTTTGCATTAAGACTGTGATATCGCCTTCAATTAGAATTTGCATCTTCAATGCCTCGAGCATGAGCATAAGCATGATTGACCGCCCAAGGTTGCTATTCCATTGTTGCCAGACCAGCTGTTATTACGCAGAGAACCAACAGATGATGCCTAAGACTAACATACATCCTCAATGTGTAAAAACTTGTGATTTCAAATTAAGTAAATACCGGTACCAACCCCGCCCGAATGCAAGCCAAATAAGGTAACGTTAGGAATGTGTTGACGTGATACTTGGTTTATTGGAAGCCAAGAACACCTCTGAACTTCTACGAGAAATCGTAGAAATGTTGAATAACAGGATTGAAAGGCAATAGAGTTCATTTTGGAAAACGATTAGCTGAATTCACGTGACGTTTAGTAACGTATTGATATGATAGTACCGATTTCCTATGTAAACCGAATCGTACAGGAAAAAAAACAGTCACTTTAAAAAAAACAGTCACTCTTTGTTCATTGCAAAGATATATCGCCGAGAAACTGCGCACTCAAAGTTCACAAACGAAATACAATCCAAAGGTCATGAAAGCTCAGAGTGAGGAAACGTTTCATTTTTCATCCCTAAAATCTTTCGTTTCTCCATCTCACAACGTTTCACTCGTATTTGAGATCCGATCCAACCAAATATCCCCCCGGCTTTGATTTTTTTTCTATAGCGAGTTTCTGTAGGCGATGTTCCCGCGAGTTTTGACGATTGTTTTTATCCCGCTCTTCGATATTTTTAACCCAAACATGTGAAAAGGACCAAAGTGCCAACCGTAAACAATGATTTTAAACATTGATTACTCATGGATAAACACTGATTCAGGTTTCAGGTTCGATCAGATGGCGTAGTAATCTTACAAGGAGAGTAAAGTGTTTCGTGCGAAATCGACGATTAAAGTCATTGTAATGTTTGCATTAAAAAAATGGACAAAAATTGCCGATTTTTCATGGGTTTACCTTCACCCCAGGCCATTGGACAAGCCTATATCAATAGCAGTGATTGACAGTAGACAGGATGTCCTGGGCTCAAATTGATTTGGGCCCACTGTAAGCTGTCAAATAGAAGTCTAATCATTTGTTTTGGTTGTTTGTTTTGTTGTGAAACACCGAAAATATCTGAAAGAGGTGAAAGACAACGGAAATACTGGCGAAAACTCTAAAAAATAACATTGGTCAATGCCCTTCAAGTTATTTCGACAACGAAAACGAGCAACTACAGACAAAACGGACAAAACGTAAACGAGCAACAACAGACACAACTTACAATGTTGACATTGTTTTGACAGACGAGCTTGCTGAGATGTTGTCTACGTGAAAAAGTGGTCCTTGCCATAGGCCTGCTTCACCCGCACTAACGGAACTACCCATGCAGCATCAATCATAGTAACCCATGAGTCAGCAAAATTTGAAAGCTCTATCAGTCGAACTCTAGCCGTGATGGCAAACACAGTGAAGCAACTCCGTTCAGAAGTGTGCGCGTTCAAATAAAGGGCACCCAGCCGCGTCGAAAACGGACATCGTGCGGCCCTTTGTGCATGCCGGATACGCCCGTTCCGGCATCTACAACATCTTGGCACTGTTAAACAACAATCAGAGCATCGAAAGAATGCCCGGTTCCGGACGACCGACGACCCTGAGCGACAAGAAGCTCCGAAGGATGTTGTAGAGAAATACCGAGGGAAAAGTGGCTACATCGCTGCGTGCGCTTGACCTGGAGGTCGAGTCAACCGGCCAAACAGTGAAAAAGTACCTGGCAAACATGAACATACATGTCAGGAAGCGGAAGTCGCGTCCACTGGCTTCGGAGCTGCAGGCAATGACGGAGCGGCAGCGGCTGAATAAGATGGTCAACTCGATTTGACGATGGACGACGAGACCTATGGCAACGACTGGCAGGGCACTTCGTATTTGACTTCCCCCACGAAGGAAATGAGCTCCTAAGTGAAGTTCAGTTCACACACCAAGTTCCCCAAGAAGGTGCTGCTGTGACTGACAATCAACGAGAAAGGATGTCAACCAAAGTAACAATTTTGGTTTTATAAGGGTTCTGAAGAGCATGAATTAGAGTTCAAGAATACTATAAAACCATGATAAAACCAGCAATGTTCCTTGGGAAAGCCGCTCTTCTTTCGCTCCGGACTGGCTGTGAATGGGGAAATTTATAGTACGAAATGCCTGCCGGAAATTGCGTCCTTCATCAAGAAATACCATAAAGGCGAAGACACGGTATTCTGGCTGGATCTGGCGTCGGCCCACTACTCGAAGCTGAGGAGATTGGAGGAGATGGAGCAGGTGAATATCAATGTGAACCCAAGTCGGCTAACCCGCCCAACGTCCTCCTGCTGCATCCTATCTAGAATCTCTGGGCAAACCTGAAGCGTAAGATCTGCTCCAACAAGTTTGTCGCGAAAACTGGGAGAAGAAAATAACACGATAGAAGATAAATAACACGAAGAAAGAACTTAAAAACATGCCTACACGGCCATGGCGATTGTTCCGGTTAACTGCCGGAAGGCCGCTCGCAAGGGCGTAGATTTTTTTTGCCTTCCATGAGAAATTTATCAAAAGCAATTATCTGTCTTAGCTTTTTTTTATATCACCATCCGAAAAAAGTTCATTTTTTAATGCAAACGTTATACGATTGGCTCAGTGGCCCTTTACTCATGTTAGGTACTTTCTGCACTGTAAGTTTGATTTGCTACCATTTTCACATTCGTATTCGCCATCGACCGCAAAATTCGAGTGATAGGAACCGCCTGCTTGAATGGCGTGATGCACGAGGACAAATGCAACCCAACCTTCCCGGCCAGACAGTCAGTAATCGGACATACATCAGACTGAAGAGTGTATAGATTAAGGCGAGATATCTTTCTGTCTAGATCAGGGTTGCCACAGGCACAGATTCATCAAGATTGACACAAATGTTTTCCATTTTTTTCACACAGATAGGGAAGCGGTACCTATATTGAGCTCAATAAGCCGACCTCCAGTGGAAATCGGTGAATATGCACTGAATACCGAACACTGAGTACACAAGTTATTACAATTTATTCGTCCATTTACCGTTAATCATTTAGCAACACACAAAACATTCGATTCTGATAATTTTCTTCCAATTTAATACGGAAAAGTTGAAACTGCTATGTACCTATATTAATAATATGACGAAAAACATTAATCCTATCTGTGTACATATGTTAATCGTACTGATTTTAATCAAGAAAAAAATACAAACAAGTTAACGCTCTTCACTACTACACCCAAAAATGAAGTAGATCATTTGACAGCACTTCACGTGTATTGGGTAGCATGCATATAACCAAGACAATATGAAAGGGTTTGTTTGTTATTCTTCCATGAGAATATTGACAACAAGACTGACCACAACGCGGGGCATAGAATGCTCTATGAATGATTGAACACGCACACTAGCGTTGATGTGTATGCTATACAGTATGTGAGCAGTGCAACATCAAGCGATGACGTCGATTGTCAACACGGTTCAGAATAGGTGCAAGCGTATTTATATTATTGTGAAAATTAATCCCATAGTTTTCTAGTATTTTATCAAGTATTCGTAGATTCTAGTGTGGCTAGTGTAATAAGTGGAGTGTGATTTTTATGGTTTGTGCAATTACGGACCGAAAATGTGTGAGGATATAGTGCAATTGAAGAGAAAACTTGGAGTCTGGCTCGAGTATATTCCCTAGTACGGTTAGATCAATACGACGAATTTGTAGTGCAGAGGTAAGAAATTGTGTTGAAAATCTCACTGCACATTATTTTTACGAAATTTAAGTCTCCGAAACGTTTTTGTAGCTCTTAATTATATTCAAGACCTAATTTTATTTGCCAGGATTATATATTCTTGGTTCCTGCGTCCATTAATTGGAGAAATTAAACATTTTTTTACGTTTGAAGTTGGATAGCTGCAGAATGTGATGGATATATGTACTATGGTGAGAATAGGTTCCGTTTCCCTATCTGTATGTAAAGATTACAGATTTTTGAGATAAACCAAGATTTTTAAGATTTTTGTCAATTGCTCGCCTACTCAAAGGCCTTTAAAAAATTATTTTTCAGGATTTATATTTTTAACAATTCTACTTTCAGTGTGCTGACACTACAGTGACAGATGACGGTCTAATGTCGTTTTCGGTTATTTCCAGTGTGAAACCGAGTTCACCCTAACAGCTGTCAAAGCAATTTTTGTATTCAACTTGGTCGGATCTGGATCCACTCTGGATACACTGAAAATTAATTTTAGTTTATATTACGAAATTGAAGGTTGAACTAACAAATCTATTCGTTATTTTCTGCAACGAAACTGATTTGTACTTATTATGAAGATACATTCGTAATTAATAGCACACACGCAACTGTCAAAAGCACGAACCATTCGTTGACACAGAAAGAACGTTCGTACATTGTACGTAACCAATACAAAAAGCTACGAATATTTGGTCACATATTTAAGAGAATCGTCTCTCTGGTGGTTACATGAAGGACATGGTTACTCGAAATGTAATTGACAAAAAAAAGCAACCACGTGGAGTTGTCCAGCGTCTTTTTAATTTTTCTGACATGGGATTCGGACCTAAATTTTTTGAAAGTGCTGATTCTGAATCCGTGGTTGATATCACTAGGCCATGCTGACTCGTGAGAACTAGCGTGATTAATAAGCACGAAGTTATAGGTCTCGACAGTGCTCTTATTTTTATTTTGGGATAGATAAATTATTCCCGCCCATACCAGCAGCACCACCATCATGCATAATTAAGGTATAAAAAAAAACACAAAATTCATTTTGTGCATTTTACACAAAGGTGTAATGATAGCATTTCACCAGATAAAAAGCATTAGGCTTTGTGCACAAATTACGTAACGCAAAAAACCGGGTTGTTGGACCCCCTCCCTCCCCTATGTAACAATAAGTAACGCGTGACCAAACTCCCCCCCTTTAATTACGTAACGCTCACGGACCCCCCCCCCCCCCCCCCCATTTCTCAATTGTGATAAAATCATCACAAAAACTGTTATTGTTGTTGTTTTTATGTATAATTTAATATACTTGAAATTAGTAAAGATTGCAAACATCATTTAATTAATTTCATTTAAGTATCTGAAAGCTAATATAAAGATTAGGAAAAACATTGCACTCATTGTACTGTATTTGTTCAGGTTAATGAATGCTTAAAACTGTTACAAATACTAATTCAACAAGTTTATTCAAATGTTCTAAGTTCTAACAGAAAATCATTATTGATTCAACAAAATAATTTGGTAAAATCAACAATCAGCAAAAAATTCAACCAAATTTCTTATTATTTCAATGGTTCTAACATAAAAAAAAACAACCGGTTTGGTCGAATCAATGCAAAGATGCATTGTTTCCAAAAGCTTATTTTTTTTTCAACAATAAATGCTTTTTGTTTCGTTCTTTGCAGAGCTTTTAGAAACAAAACAAAATTGTTGTTGGTTCAAAAATAAATAAATATTATGGATAAGCCGTGAGTCAACAATCAAATTTGTTGAATCTGTACAGAACAATATATTTTACAGTGTGTAGATGTGCGATTTATGGAAAATTGCGCCAATTTGTGATGCAAATCGTCATAAGATACCTTTCGTTTAGTAGATCACATTTAAATAGTACACTGAAAATTAATTTTCGTTTATATTACGATCGAAAGAAGGACTAACAAATATATTCGTTGTTTTCTGCAACGAAACTGATTTGTACTTTCTACGAAGCTGCCTTCGTATCAAAAGCCAAACGCGCAACTTTCAAAAGCACAAAGCAATTGTTGACACAAAAAGAACATTCGTTCATTCTACTAAAACAGTACAAATAGCTAAGGGTAATTTGATACCAATACAAAATAAACGGCTCCTGGGTGGTTGCATGAACGACTGACAGTTCTACGTTATCGGCTCAAAATATTTTTGAAAAAAAGGCAACCACGAGGAGTTATTCTGCTCTTCACGAAATTAATTTTGTGCATTGTACAAAAAAGGTGTAATGATAGCGTTTTGTTAGAAGACAAGCAATATTAATGTTTCATATAATTTACGAGACATTTGTTCTAAAGGGTGTATTCGATAAAAATGGCACACACATATATACTCATCAAAATTAAACTGATTAACGGATTTTTTTTAAATTTTCAGGGAACGAAGAACTACTAATGAGTTTTGATTTACAACATTTGTTTTATTCAATTTCGTCTCTCATCCCGAATGCCTGCACCTTCCTTTTCACTCCACCCATCAAATTTTGTACAACCGATTTTCCAGTGTTTTTGTTGTTTTTACCCAAATTTTCTTCAATTCTAGCTCTGTTTTTATAGTTTTGGGATGTTTGCAAAGTTCCGTTTTCATAATTGCCCAGAATTTTTCAATTGGACGAAGTTCCGGTGAATTTGGTGGGTTCATATCCTTTGGCACAAAATTGACTCCGTTGGCTCGGTACCACTTCAATACGTTTCGAGCGTAGTGGCAGGATGCTAGATCAGACCAAAACAGAGTTGATCCTTTGTGCTTCTTAATGAATGGCAAGAGACGCTTCTTAAGGCACTCTTCCGTGTAAATCGCACCGTTTATTGTTCCGGAAGTGATGAAGGGAGCACTTATTTCACCACATCCGCAAATCACCTGTCAGATTAGAAACTTCTTTGCAAATTTCGATAGTTTCTTCTTTCGAACATCCTCCGCAACATCGAACTTCGACTTGGCAACGAAATATTCTTGCCTAGGAAGTTGACGGAAGTCGTCCTTGACGGGCGCGGGTTTTCGCAGTGATGTTTTGTTTTTCATTCTGGTTTGGGGCTTTTTGCACTTTGTAAACATGTAACCCAGCACGCTTCATGGTTTTCTGCACAAAACCGACTGACACCTAAGACTTTTTGGCGACATCTCGAATTGACATGTTTGGACGGTTCTTGAATTGTTGTACGACTTTCCTGGCCATTTTACTGTCCATTGAACCACTTTTACGACCACTCCCTTCCTTCCTTTGGACACTCAGACGCTCCTTGAACGTTCTTATTACACAAGACACAGTTATATTTAGCAATTCCAAGCCTTTTAGCAATCCACCGGTGGGACGCCCCTGGATTTTGATTGTGAGTGCACAAAATTTTCTCACGGACAATTTCTTGTTTCGACGACATGACTGGAACAACTGAATGTATAACTATGAAACTTGGCAGATGTAAATAATACACTATGGATAAGATCTACTCAAATTTCTAGGTTTTTTACTCATACGATTCAAAAGTTACAGAAGATTTTCTGTGTGCCATTTTTATCGATTACACCCTTTATGTGCATAATCCATGTTTACGAAACGAGTGAAAGCTAATTTACGAAAATTAATTTTCAGTGTGTGTCTCCATTTATCGAAGCTTTAGAATTTGGTCAGAAATCAAAAGATAGACTTAATCCATTTTCCTTAAAATTTTAGATGCACCACTTGGCCATAAATGTGTTTCTATTATGGCCACTCACATAAAAAACACATGCAATTGGCCATGAAAGGAACCAAAATTTAAAACTATGGCGATAATTGGTGCAGTGTACCAGCTATGGCAGCGCCATTAATAATAGAAAAATAAAGTTTTGGCTCAGTTTAGAAATTTTACTTCAAAATATGGATTCAATCCTTTCATTTGACGTATTTTTCAGAATTTTTAAACGTTCTCCCTACTATACTCACTACTATAAATTAATCCTTTTCTACTTGATGTAGAAGGAGATGTTCGCTCATCATCATGAGGCACCAAGTGTGGACAGTAATGTTTGTATTGTCAACATTGTACGGTAGGTTGGAAATAGAAGAGAAGTATTGAAAATTGAGCGAAAGGGCATGGGTAAAGTAGTACTCGAACCAAGGACGTTACTATTGCCTAACATCCCACTGCGGGGTAGATCAAATCACGGATGAATCCGCCACCTCAACGGGCTTTTTTACTTGCTACTTGTTACTTTGCTTGGCACACAGGAAATTTAATTGATGCAAATTGGTATTCACTTCTAATTTTTTTTTCAAATTTGTCATTTTGTTACGTAACGATTTTAAAACCCCCTCTCCTCCATATGTCACAATAAGTAACGGTTGCTCAACCCCCTCCCCCCCTTCATGCGTTACGTAATTTGTGCACAAAGCCTTATGAATGTTTCATACAGACATTTGTTCTATGTACAAAATCCATGTTTACGAAACGCGTGAAAGCTATTTAACGAAAATAAATTTTCAGTGTAGGACCCAACATCGATGAGGTTTACTTTTAACTTTTTTCGAAGTCCAACTTGGATTCACCAATACACACAAACGTGAAATGTCAAAATGAAATGTTTATTCTTGTTAATGTTTATGTTCTGCACTAATACCATCATACTGACACAACTCTGGATCCGTTTTTGTTCCGTAATTGGGAGTCAGAGTCAGACCTGACCCAGGTTTAAACTCGAAAACGACATAAGAGTCAGTTTGTGTTTGACCACATTTGGAAGGATTTCTCCATATATTTTTAAACAGATTTTTTTAATAAATTCTTATTAAATTTCCCAAACATTCTATGAAAAGGAATGCCTTTTCATTTGTATTCTTCAGAAGTTGTCAGGCATTCCTCCAGGGATTCTGGAGTTTCATCTGGAATTTCATCGGCAGTTTTTCAAAACTTTCTAGTTATGATGTTTTGGAGGATGTGGACATGTGAAGTTTTGAAATTCTAAAGGAATCTCTAGAGGACACCTGAAAGAACTACACAAAAACTCAAAGGTAATTCTTGAAGTAATTCTTGAAAAAATCGTGATTTGTTGGAGAAATCCTCACGAATTCTATAATCTCGTATATTTAATTCCTAACTTTTTAAATCCACCAGGGGTTTTTGTTTTTTTTTTATTTGTCAAGGATGTCTGCAAAGATTCGTAAATTTAGTTTTCCAGGATTTATTTCAATATTTTCCTCAAGTTCTCCGCTAGAGAAGTGTTTGTTTCAAAGTTTCTTAAGAGATTGCTTTCAGCCGAATTTCCTACAGGAATTTCTACAAAAATACTGTTCTTCCAATTTAGATGTATTTTCATGCATTCACGCAGAGAAATTTCGGGAAGCTATTCGAAGCATAGTTATTTCAGATGTGTGAAAACCATAGATATTTTGCGCTATTGTTGAACAGTTCCATATCTATGGCATCGATTACAATAAAAGGCTTAAAGGCTTTGGATCAGATGGACACTCGGTCATTATGGTTTTCGACCGATCCCACAAGCAGCTGTTGGAACGGGACTGCCCTTATTTGATAATTATCCAATGTACTTGCCATTTTTTGGTTCTATGTGCAAGCTACGCATCCGAAAAGCTGCCATTGTACCTGTAAGAGTCGATGTGAAATATCTACAGTGACTTGTCCTGCAGCCCCGAAAGATCCAAAGATTTACAGATAATACAAAGTATGTTGGAATTAAAGCCATTAACAACCAACAATGGCTATCCTTGGTTGTCAAAAGGAATTTGGAACGGTATCCATAGCTTGTGTTGATTTTTCTCGTTCAAATCTAAAATCTTAATCACCCGATTAGCTCCACTTCTTGAGCTACGTATTGCCCCTTATCAACAAAGCGAACAGTATCTTCCAATCAGAAGCTATGATATTGCCGAACAAAAGCAATCAGCTGAAGTCTTGCTGAATTTACCTTTGTTTTGATGTAATAAACTTGTCTGTACGTCAATTCGTTACCGAGATACAGATGATGTTATTATTCCGGATTCTAAATGGACATAGCTTTAGGTCAGGAAGGCACCAAACCGGAACAACAATAAACCGTAGCCAAAACTCGCGCCAGAAAGCTGTACCGAGAGTGGTTTATGGTCATGAAAATAATTCTTGTTGTAGGTAGTTTGTCAAAAATCTGTTTGGATCCAACACCGACATCAAAGCAAACTGGGTCTAGTCCACAAGTGATTTGCATCATAATATATAAACGCCAACATCGTTGCCTGTACAGCCTGGCTATCGGGAGCAATTCGGTGGCGGTGGCTTGGATTGGCAGGCCATCTTAGGATCGTTCATTGTTAGAAAATATCGTTATCAACCAATAACATCAAACTTAATACAGCTTTATTGAGAGGACGCCTCAACTATGTTTGATTACGAACCTTTTTAAAACATATAGCTCGATTCAAACAAAATCTGGACGCACGGTCTTATACACCACCGCGTCCCTGGTGGTTGGAACAAAAAACGCATTTGTTGATGTTTCATTGATGAAAAGTTTTTCTCGATTGATTGACGCATCTCGAAATTACGGATTATGGAACTTGAGAAAAGAAAATAATTTGTGCATCTGCCTCAAAAATGGCAAAAGTGTTAAAATTCCCAAAGTCAACGGTGTGTCTTGTGATCAAACGTTACAAGGATACTCTGAGTGTGGATATAGCACAGCTCATCTATCATAAAAGTAGCACTAGGGACAAAGAGCTGAGGAGAAAGTGTTGAGGTACGTGAAAGGCAACCCAGGTGTCTCCATACGTGATTTGGCAAAGAAATAGGATTCCAACTTTTCCACCGTGCGTAACATCCTTCCAAGAGAAAGATATAAGTCTTTTTGTGCCAGTAAACTTCCGAATCGCTCCCTGAAACAAAATTTAGTGGCCAAAAAGCGAGCACGATTACTATACGAACAAGTTTTGACGCAATTTGATGGCTGTCAAAATGGATTATAAACAAATCCCTGGACGAAAACTTTACCTACCAACTGGTCGTGGGGATGTCCCTTCAAGGTATAAATCTAGGGGTTTTTTCAATTGGGCGAATCTACAATTGAGAGATTCTCTCCGGGCATCTATAAAACTTACGAGGCATTCTTTAGTACAGATCGAAACACAACAGTGCTGGCTAGCATACTCTACAAATAGTAGAATGAAAAACGTAAAGGTGATTGGTTTATTAATGAAAGAGAGCAAGCCCGGAGAGAATCTCTCAATTGTAGATTCGCCCTAATGAAAAAAAAACCCTAGAAATATGTGTTTGCTGACAAGTATACTTGGAAACTAATGATTTGGTAAGGAATCTGCAGTTGTGGCCTTAAAACCAAGGTTTTCATCACATCTCACACAATGACGTCGAAGGTTTACGTTAAAGAGTGTCTGCAGTGTCGGAAAAACAAGACCAACGTTATGTTTTGGCCGGATCAAGCCAGCTGCCACTACTCTGAGGAGGTACTAGAAAGGTATGCTGCAAACAATGTTAATTTCGTCACCATATAGATTAATCCTCCGAATTGCCCTGAATTCAGACCGAGCGAAAAATATTAGGCAATTGCCAAGCGAAAACTTCAAGTATGTGGTAAAGAAGTGACAGATGCACAACAAATGCGTTTAAAGTGGGAAATTTTCGCCAGTACAGTGTCACCAGCGACTGTGCAAATCATGATAGCATCGATCACAAGTAAAGTACGACACTTCGTTCGAAACGGTATAATGTAATAACTTGTTACACATCTTTTGAAAGCTGAATAAATACCCTTTTGTTTGACGTTTTGATCTACCGTGTATGTAGAGTTATGATCACTTGAATGCGTCCAAATTTACTTTGAATCGGGCTCTACCAAAAACCACATAATTGTCTCATCCTATTTACAGTGAAACATGCTGAAACAGAGCGCAAAAAATTCATTATAACGGTCAATCACAGATATAAAATGGCACACATATTTTTTATCCGAAAAAAAATGAATGATTATGGACTCTTCTGCACTATCAAAGTTACCCCATTCTGTGGTACACATTTTTGCTCATCATCGTCGGCAGATAAAAACAACATTGCTGTGTACAAGTGACACATAAATGCACCCCACTTTTATTACTAACTACTTACTATTGCACAGCTGAATGCACTTCTACCGCCCGGATGATATACATTGCATTGTTGTCCATGAGAAATGCTGGCGACCGTGTGTGTGTGTGTGTTTGGGTTTGAGACAGAGAGAGAGCTCGGATCTTAATGCTCAAGAGACCATGGTGATCATCCATCGGAAACCAATTTCTATTTATATCCATATTTGAGGAAGGTAACCATTGGCATTGTACTTCCGAGCGCATAAATAGGTGCCTTCTGCATACATTTTTTTTTCTTAAATCGCGATAAAAATTGTATCATTAGTCAAATAACTCCAAGGGGAAACAAACTATATAATGGACAACGGTCGCTACTTATGTGAAAAATATCAATGCAATCCCTCACAAATGCATACTTTCCGACACTGTAACAGTGAATACAAATAACGGACTTTTTCTGTACAATGATAATTCCTCAAATATTTTATTCGAACATACAATGCAGCAGAAGCTTAGTACAGACTCGGCAGAAAACTTATTTCGGTCTTGAAAAATGTATTTTCCACGCGTCTTAAGGATTGGTCAATGGGGCGAGGGAAAGAGGGACGTGTTCCTACTGACAGTGAATGGATTTACTTACCGTTGGTGTTTGCTGTGGGACCAGTGTTCCAATCTGTTTTTCCGACACCTGCTCGAGCGAGGGAAGAAAGTCTTGTTGCGTTGTCTTCAGGTCGTTGTCATATAACATAACGAAGCATACATTGTTTGCATTTGTTGTGGTTCTCACGTTGAGGTGAAGTTAAATTGTAACTAGTGATGCGTTTATCGCACAAATATACTGCAGTCTTGACGCCCTTCGGTTTCGTTGGATTAAAATGAAGTAATCACTTTTACATTCATGGTCATGACGATAATTCTTGTTGTAGTTTGTCAACAATCTGTCTGGATCCAACGCCGACATCAAAGCAAACTGGGTCTAGTCCGCAAGTGATTTGCATCATAATATATACACGCCAACATCGTCGCCTTTACAGTCTGGCTATCGGGAGCAATTCGGTGGCGGTGCCAAGCTTTTATCTAACAACATGCGCCAGGCAGTGCTTTGGAAAAGACCGACGACTATGCGGCAATTATTATACAATGATTAGGTTATTCATTACAATTATGGGCGCTCGTTTGGCTTAGGTCGCGTTCGTCGGTCCAGTCAGTGTAATCGACTCACTTAGTGATTATATGGAACGTTTTGCGTCTACACGCGATTTTTTTTTGCGGTCACTACCGTTTTATTTGAATAACCGCCGAGGTTTCCCCGATGACCTTCCGATAAGACTTTCAATGTTAAAATCTAGACGACTGTATTTAGATGAACTTGCTGTGATGTATTCGATTGTCGGTAACGGGCTTCTACTTATTTAATTGTTGTTGTTGTTTCGTGTTAACGTGATTTTCAGCCTAAAGCTGGTTCGTCACGGGAAACAACCTGGACTCCACCTACCGAAGCAATCAATATAGCTTTACTTCCCTTCCGAGGGAAATATTTCGAACGCAGTGGTTTAAAATTATCATCAAACAGGTTACCCGAGGCAAGGTTAATGTCAAAATGATAACAAACGCTGGTATAAGATTATCATTGTTTGATAGCTGAATATGTTATTATTTGGGCTTAATAAATAGCCCAAATAACAAATGAATATTCATTGGATTTCACTAATTGCTGAAATAAGCATTTTGCAATCAACTGCTACCGTTCGAATAAAAAAAGTATTTTAACAAGGATAACAGATCATAACAAAATTATCGATAACTTAATTTGTTATGGAATAAAAGCTGAGTACAAAATGATATCTGGGATCAGTGCCGGTAAAAACCTATCCATCTGCACTCAAACGTGTTGAAAATGAAGACAACCTTAACGGGCAGACCAACTATCTTCATGAATTTGAATTTTGAAATGACAGTATTCTCTCGGCCTGAGTTTCGAAGTTTTTATTTGATTTTGTTCATTCGTCGATGGATGTTCATTATCGCCTGTGCTCTTGTCAATATCAATATTTAATTGCATCTAAGTGAAAGGGGATGATTTTGAGTACCAAATGAAGAAACAATATTTGTTTTTTTAAATGTTAAACATGATGTGTAATTTGTTAGGTTCAAAGCGATACGTTAGAATTACTACAAGTTGTAATTATGATAATAGAGGGCAGTAAATATCTGCGATTGACACTATTCAAAATAATAATTTTGGTTGAATTGAAAATGACTTGTTGATCTTTGATGATCACTTGTGATTTTAACTTAGCTGCCCCGGGAAACTCAAACTATAATGAGTATCAAGTAACGAGTAGTCATAGAAGCATTATGTGTTCATTTGTTAATCACCCTTAATTTGGACATCTCATATTTCCAATACAAATGAAATTCATCTACACTGACTCGAAATACTTTTCATTGCGTATGATAGTAAGTGATAAAAAAATAGACAATGTCTGGGATATCCGGGGTATATTAACAGTTTGTCATGTTACTTTCATATGGTAGTGGTCTGAAGATCTAAGTAAGCCACGCTGAAAATCTGACGAGTTCCAAGCTCATCATCGGTGGCTCAATCCGAGTATTGTCACTTTTCAAAAGACATAAAATGTAATAAGGACTGAAATACTTTCCTTTGACTTCAACACTTCCATGTTTGGGATTGTGTTTGCCTAAATCCACTGTTCACGATGTGCTCAAATCATTTTCGGAACGTTTGACGGTGGCGAGGAAACCGAGAATTGACAAAAACATTTGACGCGCTGTTCCGGTCATGGACCGAAAGGTGAAAAGGATATTAACGAAAAACCCAAATCTCTCCATTCGAACGGTGGCTTGTAAAATAGGGATGTCACCTGGTTTTGTCCAAAAATCAAAACAACGTTTGGGACTTAAGTCGTATGAAGTAAAAACGGTTCCAAATCGCAACGACAAACAGAACTTGGCAGCAAAATCACGGACTCGACGTTTGTACTGCGAATATTTGACGAAGTTTTTCCTGGAGGATTTCAAGCAGTTTCCAGGGCTGGCTTTTTATTCTGCTATGGCCAGAAATGCTACAACTGAGCATTTCAGAACGAAGAAGGCATTGAAATTTTCCAAAAAATAGCTTGTGTGGCAAGCAGTTTGCACGTGTGGTAAAAAGAGTAAATCTTTCGTCACTACAGGCACAATCAACAAGGAGATCTATCAGAAAGAGTGTCTGCAGAAGCGATTGCTACCCTTCATCAAAAGTCACAATGAAAAACCTTTGTTCTGTCCCGATTCGGCATCATGCCACTATGCTAAAACTGTGATGGAGTGGTACCAAGAAAATCAAGTGAACATTGTACCAAAAACCTCAAACCCGCCATATTGCCCAGAACTACGACCAATCGAGAGATATTGGGCTCTGGTGAAGCGGCAGCTTTCTGGAAAGAAGCAAGGAATCAAAGACATCAAACACTTCCAGCAAATTTGGACAAAGACGGCTTCTACGATTTCTGAAGAGTCTGTACAAACCCTTATGGACGGAGTTCAGCGCAAAGCTCGAAAATTGTATGCAAATACCGAATAACTATGTTTTGTCTTCACGAATTGTTAAAACACATCCCATGAATCTGAAAAAAAAAAAACTACGACGGCAATAAAATGCGAAATTTATGTTTCATTCATGTTTTGATGTATCCGGATTATTGCGGATACAGACCTTAATAGGACATCATAGCATTCTAAAAAAATTTAGATTTAATTCTATAGTTATCCTAAACAAAGAAAATTAGATGGAGAAAAAATACAAATTTGACTGTTCATACCAAGTTATTAATCCTGGACATGATTCGTGGGAAAGAGGTGGTCCAAACTTCCGTCAAGAACCGATTGTATTATATCCAGACGGTTCAAAAATGAACAATCAAGTGGGAGCAGGTGTAACTGGCCCAGGGATATACATGTCAATTCCAATGGGTAAGTGGCCAACTGTATTGCTAGCTGAAATTCGTGCACTTCAGGAATTATCTGTGATATGCTTACGCAGAAACTGTACATATTCAAATATATGCATTATGTCAGACAGTCAAGCAGTTCTTAATGCTCCAAAGTCAGGAACATGCTCTAGCAAGCATGTTTGGGAATGTGTTCAATCACTGCAAAAGTTGTCTTGTCGTAAGTCAATTATTACTGGGCTCCTGGACAATGTTAAATGGATGGAAACTGGAGAGACGATGAACTATCAAGATTCAGATCGTCTCATCAGTTCGTAGGACCTGAACCCTTTTATGGTTTATCTGCTTCTACTCTTATAGAATGAGACGAAAGCCTGGGAACGCTTGAAAGTGGAGGCAAACTGGAACAACATTTTCATAGCTAGGCAATCAAAGCGGTTCATTACTACAAATACTTCAATGACTCGCAAATTACTTGTTCTTGTCAAAAAAAGATCTATCCATATATACAGGCCTTATAACTGACCACTGTCCCGAGCCGTTATCACTTGAAGCTGATAGGCAAACTTCAAGATGATTTATGTCAATTTTGTGACATGGATAAAGAAGACTTGGAACACCTGTAATGCCATTGCCCAGCAATCTCCACCAAAAGATTTAAGTTCTTCAGCCAAGGGCTACTAGAACCATTTGAGGTATGGAGAACAACGCTCAATACAGTAGTGCACTTTATTCTTTGTTTTATACCGTCCTGGGACAATGCTTCGTGTCAAAAATTGGCGATCACTTCTAGCAATAGTAATGTTTAATTCTGACAATATCTAAAGCCAAAAAAAGGGGATATGCCACAATAGATCTAACAATTAGTCACTGTGTTGAAGATACCTGATATGGATTATTAAATATATTAATTTCATCAGCCACGTGCGCCTCCATCCCTCCATGAAAAGTGCGGAATCCTTCGACAAAATTAAGCTGCACTCCAAAATTGAAAAACTTTCTTATTTTAAACTGAAGTTAGGCACAATTTATTTCTAACACTTCAAAAAAGAGTGCCACATGTTTTTCTTTCATTGTAGTGTTTCAAATTGTAAGCTCAACTTTAAAGTAGCATTTTTGACTAAAAACTGAAAATTAAAATTAAAATTCCTAATACTGGAAAAGTCAAAATCCCATACGAAACTTCAAGTAAATAACCGTCAAGCTGAACGATTTCAAAAAAATTTGAAACTTTTCAGCGACATTTTTTGGAACATTTCCAACCATAATTTATTATGCACGTTCGTAAATTTGATTTTCTTCTTTATCGACAAAGCCTATTATTACACAGAAGAAAAGAATGAAATTTAACAGAACTAGGTAAGCATAAACAACGAAATCGTAGGCAAGATTGTTCGGAAATTGTAGGACAAGAACGCCGTCCAAAAACAATTCACGGAAAAAATGCGCCGTAAATACGAGAACAAGCAAATATACACCGTGAACTGAATCAGGTAATCGGGAGCTAGTTTACGTTTTTAAAGGGTTGGTCAAAACAACTATATCAATTTTATATTTTAGTGTAGGAGTCTCTTTATACAAATGTATGCCATCTGGTGCCAGGATACTGAAACAACCATTTGTAGATAATGTTTTCACATGCTGTAAAGTGTTCTAATTCCAAAGTTCAAAATAGCTCAACGTGTCCCATAAAACACTCAGAAATATAACGTTTGCATTAAAAAAATGGACTTTTTCAGATGGTGATTAAAAAAGCTAAGACAGATAATTGCTTTTAATAAATTTTCTATGGAAGGTAATTATTTAAGCTAACCGGCAAAACAATTCTACGCCCTTGTGAGGGGCCTTCCAGCAGTTAACCGGAACATTCGCCATGGCTGACGAAAACATGCATGCAGGCATGTTTTTGAGTTCTTTCTTTGTTTTATTTATCAATTCCTTCTTAGTTTTCACGACAAAATTGTTGGAGTAGGTTGGCCCAGAAATTCTCGATGGGACGCAGCTGGTGGACGTTGGGCGGGTTAGCCGACTTGGGTACCACATCGATAGGCAGCCGCTCTATCTCCTCCAACGATCGCTTCGAGTAGTGGGCCGACGCCAAATCCGGCCAGAAGTCTTCGCCCTTATGGTATTTCGTGATGAACTACTCAACTTCCAGCAGGCATTTCGTACTATAAATTTCCCCCGTTCACGGCCAGTCCGGAGCGAATGAAGAACGGCTTTAACAGCCCCTTCTCGCTGATTGCTAGCCACAGCAGCACCTTCTTGGGGAACTTGGTATGTGAAATGAACTTACCTCGGAGCTCACATCCTCCGTGGGGGAAGTAAAATACGAAATGCCCTGCCAGACGTTGCCATCCAGGGTAAGATAGGTCTCGTCGCCTTCTCCACCGCCACGTCGCGATCTGCCGGGGCAATCGAGTTGACCATCTTATTCAGTCGCTGCCGCTGCGTCACTGCCTGCAGCTCCAAAACCAGTGGACGCGACTTCCGCCTCCTGACATGTATGTTCATGTTCACCAGGTACTTTTTCACTGTTTGGCCGGTTGAACCGACCTCCCGGCCAAGCGCATGCAGCGATGTAGCCACTTTTCCCTCGGTCTTTCTCTTCAGCATCCTTTCGAGCTTCTTGTTCAGGGCCGTCGGCCGTCCGGAACTAATAGTACCAAGATGTTGTAGATGCCGGAACGGGCATATCCGGCATCCACAAAGTGCCGCATGATGTCCGTTTTCGACACGGCGGGGTGCCGTTCTTTAAACGCGCACACTTCTAAACGGAGTAGCTTACCTGTTTTTGCCATCACGGTTAGAGTTCGACTGATAGAGCTTTCAAATTTTGTCGGCACCATGATATTAGGCACACAAACCAAACGAAATAAAAGTTTAATTCTTGTATAAACAACTCTTTCAATTAAATTAGTTGTCCTCAAAAGGACAGATTATCAATTTATGGATTGCGCCAACCAGCTGGGTAAAATTTTTACCGACGGCTCGCCCTCCATCAAGCACCGAACTAAATTTAACATTAGTTCTTGAATAAACAACTCTTTTATTTTAATTTATTGTCCTCAAAAGGACAGATTATTTTCACCAACTACTGCTCGCCCCAAAGACGCTTTCCTCCAAACAGCAGCGTTTTCGAAGTCACGGCGAAACAATCGTCACGATGAGGTAAGCTGGCGGCTTGCACAAACCGACGTGATTGTGCGCCCCCATAATCCGCCATTTTACCTCATCGCGACGATCGCTGTTTGGGAGAGCCTTGGTACATATTACCATCAGCTGCTACGTGACCACCAGCTGCCTCTGCGACCAGCTCCGCTACCGGCAAATGAAGCAGCTGCGACCAGCTCCGCACAGCTTCAATGCTGCCAAACGACTGAGGCAAAATTTTCCCATGCCGCTCATGCCGTTCTCAGCTGCCTGCGAGACGTACATGGAGAGACGAATGACATGATTGGTTAAAGTCTCTCTCTAACACAAAGAAGAAGAAGATGATGCAAGACGTTCCTTGCTTCGATTTGAAATCTGTGATAGGAAATTTGGTAAATTTACTCTGCAAAATGACATCATAAGACATCACCTTATATTTGCGTTAGTTTCAATAGTTTACTATTGTTTGAGAATAATGTTTGATCATTGAATTGGAGCGCGGTAAAATTTCCGACCGATTGAAGAAGAAATCATGTAAATCTATCGTGAATTATTTGAGTTATTCGCGTACAAAACGTACGGTTTTTCGTGACGGTCGCAATATTTTAGATTTTCATTTGACACCCTACCCTTACCGTAAGACGTAGTCTACGTCAAAAATGTTTAGGTCCATACAACAAACGTGACAAGGGGGTGGGGTTATAAGAAGCCACTTTTTACGTGACATAATTAATGGACTTTCCCTATCTTGTTATACTATTTCTATGATAGTAAGTGAATCCAACAAGAACCAATATAAAAAAATCATTTCAATTCAAAGCAATGACGTTTTATTTTGGCTTCTTTTAATTGGGCCCACCTGTAGGTAAAAATTCTGCACACTTTTATTTTCGTACACCTATCACTAAATTGTTCCTTCACGCTTTCTCACTTGCCATTTTGTGAAATGACATTTGGATGAACCAGAAATCAAACAATCAAAGATACATAAGGTGAAACGGTACGGCTCGTAAATGTTGATATTTTATGTTTATTGGTTTTTATTTCCTCCCGATTTAAGATTCGTCAACTTTGGTTTTTGTGGACCTGAAGGCTTGCGCAAAGATGCAGACCCAGAGATTAGTATGTTCAGATTTTCAAAACACAGTCGCAACATCCACAGGTTTGCAAATGTCGAGAGTATGCTAGTAACACTCTTTAGAATCAACACATTAATTGAATAAGTTGACCACATTTTTTCAACTTTTGTCAAGAGATTTAATTAATAGGTTTGGCAAAATTTTCTAGGATCATTCATTTCTAATACCTGTGTGTATATTAAAAAATATCGTTTTCAACTTACATCATCGTCCAACGAAGGATTCCTCTGGACTCCAAGGCGTACCTTGGAGTACTGCTTAACCAACACCCTCCACACGACATAAGCCATTGCGAGTGTGTTTCCCAAACGATTCAAGTTGGCTTCCGCCTCTACAAAGCAAACTTCAACCCCAACGGCTCCGATCGGAGGCCGCCTCGCACTCGCAAATCCAGGCTAGAATTTCCGTTCGTTGTGGCTAATCTACGCCCGTTCCAGATTCAAAATCAAAACATTCGCGCCCCACTCCGGCCACTGCTATAAGTATAGATATGATACAGCGCGGCCTTTGGTTGGAAACGGATTTTTCTTCTGACGGATATTTTCTTTTTTTGGCGCGGAACTTCTTCTGCTTTTCACTGACGGTGATAATTATTTTCCAATGGGTGTACACACTTTACAATCAAATGGAGCTTGCTATTTTTTTACGCTTCTATTTTTCTCTTACTTCGTTGTTTCACTTCATCCGTTCATCACTGAAATCACTCGGGAGGGGTTGCCGGCAGGGGGTGCACATCCAAATTATCGCCGCCTTTCTTCGTTTCCAAGACAAAAGGAAAAACGGCTATGGCGGGTGCTATTCACAATACACTTATCATAACCTATATTGCCTTCAGCGCCAGCCAAGCGTAATTATCGATTTTGATCTATTAATTGTTAGACAATTTACACACACACACAAACAAACACATCACAACAACATTGGCCCTCCGGAACAGGAACGTTGGAAGAGGAAACTCACGGCTGACACAGAGGTATTTCAATTTTTTGCCACACTTAAAACACTTTTTTCATTCCAAATTCACGCATTTTCGACGGATTCTCGGAACGCTTGAACCACTCTCCGCCGACCTACTAGGTCCACGTTCCACTCACTAGGGGGGGAAAATTGGCTCCAATTGGATTCGTTTCACTACAGCGCGAACATTTATTGAATCAGATTGGCTCCATTCAGCGGTATTTAAAAAAAAAGCCTCCTGATTATTCAATCACTTCTTTGCTGTTTTGGTCCGAACCCATCTCTCCAATCCATCTCTTCCTTCCAATCCAGCAACGGTGGCTGCACTGACCTTCCCAAAAAAAAAAACGATAACGGAGATTGCTTCAATCTCGAACAAACTGGTACACTATTTCAAATGAACACGCGACCGGAATGCAAGAATACTATCCATTTTCACTATTTTACCAGAATCCAAAATTTCACACACGTGCGCGCATTAACCGTCAATGCTCTTTAGTCGGCGTCACCTCCCCCAGCAGAACACGCGCGTCGTTTCACACACGTCTAAACGCCAATCAAGCAGAAGCGCGCCCACCAAACATCGCGGACCAAGACAAGGCAAGGTGCACCTGGTTCGTGTGGTAGCGCTTGATGTTACTGTTCCTACGGCAGGTTGAACACTGGGAGGGAATCCGGCAAAGTGGTACCGGTGAGCCTCCCCGTGCGATACGCGAGGTGCTCTGGCTCTCTCGAAGCTCGGTCCGGGGTACACGTGTTGTTGGCAGCTCAAATCCAACGGTATACTGTAGGCAATAACTATGGGACTGCCGTGGTTCTTCTTTTGTCCCGAGAGGTTTGTTGTGGTTCACTATTTTGCCCGACCAGCTGAGCTTGACGCAAACGCAATATGTTTCGTTTTTTCTAGTTGGGTTTTTTTTCTACTTCTGAAAAGTTATCTACAGCTGAGCGGATGCAGAGCTGAGCGCAAGAGATTGAGAGGAAATCAATTCGCTAGTAGGTTGCGAGTGACGTTGTGAAGTGCCTCCGGCAGTGCATGGAACGGTTAGGCGTGATGTTGAGGTGATAGGAAGGAAATTAGCTACGTTGCGTGCTATTCAATCAGAGAACTAGGTGGAGACATAATTTCCGACTAGTGAGATGTTGTAAATTGTCCATGTTTAGTTGCATAATCGAACTGCAGGTTTATGCACAGTCGGTGTCAATTGGTACTTCACACATTGCTTCTCTTTCTTGCTTCTGCTATAGATTACTTTCAAATGTTTTAACCTTTGCAGACGTATACTGGGATTTACTCAAGAGTGACATTTTGTTAAAAGTTCAACAAGCTTTTGTGTTTCCAAAAATGACCTACTGATATCGTTTGGCCGAAAAATATTTGGCAGCCCTAAGTTTGCACTTATAAAATTGAATAAATCGCTAGAAATGGTCGCCTTATTAAAGCCGGCTCAGTATTTCATTTTTACTGATAGTCTAAGTTCTATAGAGGTTATTTGCTCCTTGAGGCGGTAAAACACTCCTCGTACTTTCTCATGAAATTACAGGAGCTTCTAAGTACTTTAGCTTCGCGTAATTTTATCATCTCTTTTGTATGGGTCCTATCTCATTGTTTATTTCCGGGCAATGAGAAAACGGACTCGCTTCCAAAAGTGGGCGTTATGGAGGGCGATATTTATGATCACCAAATCGCCTTCAATGAGTTTTTCCATATTTTTGTCAAAGTTTACTCGTCAGCCGGCAGTGAGTAATGGAGATTTGGGGCGATGGCAACATACTATCATCCCAAGGATGTAACATATGTAGCATAAGTCCTGGGAAAAATTCAAAAGCATGGTACTTGAAATCAAACAATCGGATTTTAAAATGCTCTTCAGGGTATTTTATTCTATTAATATATTTACAGTACGCTCAATGGACCATTATCTTCGATTTTACGCAGTGTACGGCGAACAGGTTCTGGACGGTGTCTATGTCTATTTCTGTCATCTTTCGCTTGATTTGATTAACCAATTGTTGCTCATTGTTAGCTTCCCACCCGAATAAAAAAGTATTATAGATTTACAATAAAATGTATTGTAACCATACAATAGAATCAATACTATGTACAATTGATGGTATTGTTCGCGACGATAAGAAAACATTAGGACTTACTGTTTCTACAATAGAATCTATTGTTAATTGAGATATCAACAATAGAATAAGGGGGTCGTTATGTATCTTAACAATAAAAAATATCACTTTTTTCGGAACAAATTTGAGTTAGTTACTTTTAATTGTATTGTTTCACAATTGTTGAAAATTCTAGCATATGGGATGTATAGTAGATCTATTGTTAATACAATGTGCATTTTTGGTTTGTCTGATACATGAAAGAAATCTCAAAGAAATCTCGTGCACAACCACCTAGGACGCATTCTCGATTTGTTCTTTTGCCCAATGGATCTTCCTGTTGAAATCTCGAGTTCTGTTTCACCACTATTACCGATTGACCTTCATCACCCGCCACTGGTTGTCTGTGTACCATCTTTAGTTGATGACGATGTACCATCGCATGGTGTGAATAAGAATGTTGTGCGGGCGTTAGACTATAACAAAATTGACTTCGATGCTCTTTGGGATTTTCTTTCTGTCATTGACTGGGATGCTCTTTTTGCTGGACTAAATGCTGATGAAATGGCTGAAATGCTGTGCGCTGTACTAAATGATTGGATAGACACGAATGTTCCTTATCGTCGTCCCGCTGTTTCTCCTCCATGGAGCTCTGCTTTGCTACGAAAACTAAAACGAACACGAAATGCTTCACAACGTAAACTCCGGCGATACCGTTCCCTGGCAAATAAGCGTAGTTTTCACTTGGCATGTAATGAGTACCGTAAACTTAACTCGTCACTCTACAAATCTTACGTTTTACGGGTACAAACTCACTTAAGGCGAAACCCCAAGAGTTTTTGGAGTTATGTAAATTCAAAGAGGAAAAATACTACTATGCCAGCTAGCGTGTTTTTGAATGATGTTGAAACGTCTATAAGTAAGGAAAAATGTGAAATTTTTGCTACTCATTTTTCGTCAGTGTTTGCTGCGGAAAGTATTAACCCGAGTGAACTTAACTCCGCTGTTTTGGACGTTCCATTGAACCTTGTAGACGTGGATATTTTTGAGATAACGCCCTTGATGGTAAATAATGCCATCAAGAAAATAAAATGTACATTCTCGCCTGGACCAGATGGTATTCCGTCTTCAGTGTATTGTCGCACTTATGGAGCTCTTGTCGAGCCGCTCTGCAGGATCTTCAACAAATCTTTTGCCGAATCGAAATTTCCCGCAGTCTGGAAGGAGTCTTTGATGGTTCCGGTACACAAGAAAGGAGACAAACGTGACGTCAAAAACTACCGGGGAATCACTAATCTGTCAGCTGCCTCTAAATTGTTTGAGATTATAGTGAGTGGTTTCATTCTCGAGCGCACCAAATGCTACATCTCTGGCGACCAACATGGTTTCATGCCTGGACGTTCGGTTACCACCAATCTCTTAGATTTTACCACGACCTGTTTTGATCAATTGGAGAAAGGGGCACAAGTAGACGTCGTCTATACTGATCTAAAAGCAGCGTTTGATACAATCAACCATGAAATTCTGCTGGCGAAGCTTTCAAAACTCGGCACATCGGAAAGATTGACATCATGGCTGTGCTCGTATTTAACAGACAGGGCTCTGCGAGTAAAACTTGATACAAGCACTTCCTGTTTCTTTACGAACTCGTCAGGTGTTCCACAGGGTAGCAACCTTGGACCGCTGCTGTTTGTTTTATACTTCAACGACGTATTGCTTCTACTAGGAGATGGCTGCAGGCTTGCGTATGCTGATGATCTAAAGCTGTTTTTTGTAGTACGGACTGCCGAGGATTGTACTCGTCTTCAATCATTATTGGATCGATTCACTGATTGGTGCCGTCGGAATAAACTTATGATCAGCATTCCAAAGTGTATGGTAATGTCGTATTACCGCATCAAGCAGCCGATTGTTTTCGACTATACCATCAATGGCGTCGTTCTACATAGAACCGACCAGTTCAGCGATTTAGGTGTTCTACTGGATAATAAATTATCGTTTAACCTCCACCGCTCTGCTGTGATTTCTAAGGCTAATCGCCAGCTAGGGTTTGTGTCAAAAATCTCAAGAGACTTCACTGACCCGTACTGCCTGAAAGCTCTCTATTGTTCACTGGTACGACCGATCCTAGAAAATGCCGCCTTGGTCTGGCTTCCTTATCAATTGACTTGGAGCTTGAGGATAGAAACAATACAGCGCAGGTTTATCCGGATGGCATTGCGTAATCTACCATGGCGTGATCCGCAAAATCTCCCGCCGTATTCAGATCGCTGCAATCTGCTGCAATTGCATACTTTGGAACGTCGACGGAAAAATCAACAAGCGGTTTTTGTTGCTAAACTTTTGAATGGAGAGGTCGACTGCTCGAGGCTTCTCTCTCAACTGAACATCCGAGTTCCTCCGAGAGCATTACGGAGTGGTACTCTTCTCCAACCCCGATTCCATCGAACAGCGTTTGGAAACAACGAACCTCTAACAGCTATGATGCGAGCGTTTACGACTTTCGAAGAATTGTTTGAATTTGGCGAATCTTCAGCTCACTTTTTGGCTCGTGTTTGTAATGCCCGTTTTATTTAGTTTTAAGTTTGTGTCATGTAGACAATAAGTCCGATGAACTAAATTGATTAAATAAATAAATAAAAAATAAATAAATAAATAAATGAACAGTAAAATTCATGGTCGGCAATAAATTTCGGTGTTATTCTATATTATTAAATTGTAATTGTATTGTTATTTTTATCCGGGCAGCCATTGTCGTACATCATACGTTTGAGAACACTCCAAAAATTTTCAATTGGACGAGCCTGAGGCACGTTAGGTGGATTGTCCTTTTTCGGTACAAATGGTATGTTTTGCTCAGTTAGCCCATCTAATGTTTTTTTTCACGTAATGACAGCTTGAAAGATCCGGCCAAAACATGATTTCGTCGTCAGCGTGATATTTGTTGATGAATTGCATCAATTTCGGCAAGCATTGGCTGATAGACACGTCAGAATTGACAGCTTTGGCCTTGTTTGGGCGTATCAAAGGCGCCGAGATACCCTTCGATGACATGGCTGCCCACACTAACACCTTTGGCTCATATTTCGATTTGCTGGCATATTTAACATCGTCTGGTGTTGTTTTAATGTTAGCAGTATAGAAACCATCGTTGCCACTCAATTCATGGTGCGAAAACGTGAAGTAGAATTCATCATCCAAAATTATGCACTTTTCATTTGTAAAATGCTCGCGACGAAGTGCACGGCAGCATTTTGGTATTTTTTCGAGTTGTTGCTGTGTATATTTCGGTGCACGCTGACGTTTCCGATAGATTGCGTTATGTTTTCTCAAAATCCGATGGACTGTCATGTTTGAAACCTGAAATTTTCGTGCTAATTTGCGTGTTGATTGGCCAACCTTGTTTTCAGCGCTTGACAGCAGTTTTTTCGTTGTTCTGGCACTCAATTTTGTAGGGCGACCACTTTTCTGTTTATTTTCCGGTTCTTAACCATCACGACAATCTTTAAAAACACGGTATATTGTCGATTTTGATATTGGCTCGTCTTTGAACACGCTAAAAATTTCACTTGTACTAAGCCGTCCAAAAAGCTTGGCGACTTGTGCTCGTAAATCCAGCTTGTACGACATTTTTAATGGAAACTACTGCGCAATTTGAGTTTGACAGTTCAGTAGGAACACAGATGAACGTGACAAGTACATTGGTTGACATCTGTGTGTTTCTTAATGCTGTCAAATAAACGCCTGAAAGTATTCCCAGGACTTATGTTACACATGTTAGAAGAAAACTTGGTTTGTGGGGAAGGATGTGGGTCGAGACTTCATTCGTGCGATGTCTCGCCTCATGTCCAATTATTATTTCTTGAACGCTCATTTACAAAATAAAACTCTTTTTATTATGTAGAAGGAGATGTTCGCTGATCGCCATGAGGCACCAAGAGTGGACAGTAATGTTTGCTAGAATGAAAGACATGAAGAGAAAATGTTGAAAGTTCCGTCAGTGTACGGTAGATTGGAAATAGAACAGAAGTAATTGAGCGAAAGGGCATGGGTAAAGTAGTACTCGAACCAAGGACGTTACCTTTGCCTAACATCCCACTGCGGGGTAGGTGGAGGCACGGACTAGTCTGCCACCTCAACAGGCAAAAGTAACGTGTTGGTACGCGCTCATGTACTACTGATAGCTGTGTGATAGTTTCTATCGGTAGTTTGTATGCACTCTGTTTTGATGCGCACATGGAAGAGGAACTCTCTCCTTTTTGGGTTTGTTTTGATTCGCAACGTCTGAGATCACTCAAGCTATTTATTTCAAATCGACAATCCAGATTTTATTGATAACTTTACCCATTATATTGTAATATAATACTGATCAACTACAGCATATGTTCTGGAATAACATCGCCTTTAACCATCGTGACCAGCTCCAGACGTTTTTCGAAACTGTCACAGGCAGCACGCACGACTTCCATCGACATTTCGTCCCAAATTTGATTGATTACGGTTTTAAGCTATTAGACGCCGTGTGGTCATTAACCTTCGCCAGTATGTATGACCATACGAAATAATCCAAGGCATTCAGATCTGGTGAACTGGGAGGCCATTCATTCTTGTCCAAAAAGTCGGTCAAATTTTCTCGGCACCAGCCCTGAACGAGATTTACAGATTTTTCCTCGAAGAGAGAGCCCACAATCTGTTGTTCTGGACATTGTGGGATTGTTGCAAGACGAATAACTTTTCGTCGGAAAATATAAATTCTTCCCCACTGTGCCGCGCCAAAAGCCGTCTTGATCTTTCAAGTCGTTTCAGCTTGGAAGGTTCCGAAACTCCGTGAACCTTACGTTTCTTGAAAGCTTGAAATCCGAGGACATTTTGCAGTATATTGTGCATTGACGATCTCGAAACATTCAGACCTGCGGCCATTTTACGTACAGAGCGCTGTGATTTTCGTCTAATCCGTTCCCTGATCACTTTAACAACTCGTGCAGTCCACACCGTACGAGTACGACCGGATATCTTCCGGTCATCCAACGAGCAGGTGTCGCGGTACCTTCAGATGGTTCGGTACACAAAATCCCGCTTCACTTCGAAGTTTTTCAAATTTTTGAAAATAGCGCCCGGGCGCTCACCTTTCAAAAGCTTTTTTATCCTCACAGCACGAAACTCCTTCATCGCTGGTAAAAGATAAATACTGAATGCAAACAATCTGACATAACCTTAAAGCGTTTGCATAAACATAGTGCAAAGCTACACTAACTCATACGTGAAGCATGTTGAGTAGTTGCACGAAACCAATGCAAGGAAAAAGTGTATGAGAATATATTGCACACGGTGTATACCGAGGCGACAGGAATCTCTCTGGGAATGTGGACATGGTTACCAAGACGTAGATCACGTTGTTTGGTCATGTACTGAGCATCGTGGAGTCAGATCTGAGTTTTATGATACCATTCGGGCACGAAGTAGACAACCCAATATACCAGTGGCATATATGATACTCATTTATGTGTTTTTGACTGAATCTAGACTTAGAGTGTAGTTAGTTCCTCGAAAACACCGCGAGTAATCGGTTCTACCTCCCTATCTTTAGTTTTGAGACTACTTATGTATATCATAATAAAATATTGGCATTGTAAAGTGGATTCGATTGAGGCTGTTCAAATAAATAAAATTGTTACAAAAAATTGAAGATGGATCATGAAAAAATAAAAATTGTTCCTTAAAAAACGCATTTATGACCCATAACACTTTTGTGCAAATCCATTATAAAAATTAGAGGAGGGTTATATCAACAATCAATATGCAACTAGCGATTTGAAATTGATGCACTGTCATAGAACCCCTTGGTCCGAATTACACCTTTAAGCCAGCACCTTGCTTTACATATTTTCGCCTTTGTTTTGATTTGCTGTATTATTTTGACAGAATATTTGAGAGTGTGTTCGAGTGAATTCATTATAAGGGGCGCATTATTAAGCTTGGGACCGATGTGCTAGTACTGACTGAGCCAAGAAAAAAATCGTATTTGTTCGGGACCTACTGGTCTTAGAGTTAGTCTAAAGGGTGTCTACGATGAAATTGCCACACACAAAATTGATTCGCAAAATTCGAGTTCTCATCCGATTGCCATCAAATTTTCAGGGATTGAGAAATAACTATTAAACTTCATTTTATCATTTTACTCGTATTTTATTTACAGTCCATACGCAAATGCCCGCACCTTGGCCTTAACCCCGGCCATAAGATTCCGCACAACCTGTGATTCAACCGTTTTTTGCATGTAAACCCATACTTTCTTCAGTTCCTCGACTGTCTTCACTACCTTAGATCGTTTAAGAAGGTGCTGCTTCATAATCACCCAGTACTTCTCGATGGGGCGGAGCTCCGGAGTGTTGGGAGGGTTGAACATTTTCGGCACGAAATTGACCTTATTGTCCGCATACCACTTCAGCACGTCCTTGGAGTAGTGGCATGAGGCCAAATCCAGCCAGAAGATTGTTGGGATGTTGTGGGCCTTCAGGAGAGGAAGCAGCCGCTTCTGGAGGCACTCTTTTATGTACACCTGTCCGTTCATCGTTTCCTGGGTCACGAAAGGTGAACTACGCTTCCCGCACGTGCAGATGGCTTGCCAAACCAGGAATTTCTTCGCAAATTTGGACATCTTCTGAGTGCGGACATGCTCCGGAACGCTGAACTTATCCTTGGCCGGGAAAAACAGGTTGCCGGGGATCTGTTTGAAGTTGGCCTTCACATATGTTTCGTCGTCCATGATGCAGCATTCAACTTTCGTCAGCATGTTGAGGTACAACTTCCTGGCACGGGTTTTGGCGGACTTGTTCTGCTTCTCGTCGCGATTAGGGGCCTTTTGTACCTTGAACGTTTGAAGCCCAGCCTTAGTTTTGGCCTTCTGGACAAAACTTCGGCTTAGGTGCAGCTTCTTAGCCACATCCCGAACGGAGGCGTTCGGATTTCGGTTGAAGGCCCCAACTACGCGGTTGTGATTTTTGGTGTTGTACGGAATACTTTTTCCTTCACTTCTGGGCTTCCGATCGGTGGTCAACCGTTCTTCGAACCGCTTAACCACTCGCGACACCGTGGAATTCGCGATTCCCAACGTTTTAGCGATGGAACGATGCGAGAGATCCTTGTTCTCGTGATGAATGCGCAAGATTTTATCACGCACGAGCTGTTCTTTCGACTCCATTTCCGTGAGTTTTGATCACAGGACTTTAAAACTTGCAGGATGTAAATAATGCACTATGAACTAAATCCACCCAAATTTTCATTAAATTCTACCCAACGGTTAAAAAGTAAGAGCAATTTCATAGTGTGGCAATTTCATCGTGGACACCCTTTATGGTTATATCAAGGATGTTACCGCGAGGTTCACGTAGGACCGCTTTGGTGTATAGTAATAATGGTATCATCTAATTTATTCATATCATAATACACATGTTTGATTTACATTGAAATGTTTTTGTTGTTTTACGTAGGCACGTCGCTTCTTGATATTTTGGCTTTATAGTGCACTTTCGTGGTCCTCGTTTGTCTGGGCTATGCTATTCAACAATAGCATATTGCATGCTAGCCGGACCGATATGATTTCATGTCTTGTTAAGATCATCAAAAACTGCCTTATGGACAGATTGGACAGGTCATTCCAGGTCTTTCAGAACAATTCCCATTCTGATACTTTTAACGTTGATGTTGGTGTTCTTCAGAGGAGCCTCTTCCGTCCTATCCTATTCAACATGGGGTCGGGTGATTCGTGCTCTGACTGGAAAACTTCGGGAGGCGCTCAATTTTGATGATACCCCGTTTAGCATACGGATGTTTGGCCGAATGGACGTTTGGCCGTATGGACATTTGAAAATTTCATTTTTTAGTGAACTGATATAGTTGAAACTTATTAAGAATGCTTATTGCTGCAAATGCGCACACATATTGCTAAACTCTAAGTGTAGTAAGTCTAGAATATCGAGATGCTATCTAATGCGTTCGAGAATTTTTTTTGGTTCCTTATTTCCTTGTTTAGATCTAATGCGTTTGAAAATACTTTCTTAGATTCTTATTTCCTTTTCTCTGCAATACATTCATGCTAATAGACAAATTTCGGCCATACATCCATATGTCAAACGTCCTCAATTTTCTGTCCTAATATTTCAATAACTATTAGATCTGTATAAACCCAGACGATTCTGTATCCGCACTCAAGGTCACCTCGACTCGGAGATTTCAAAGTCTGCCTCTGTAACACAACGAGCGATTGGCCCTGGAAGTAGGATTTACATTGGTCTGACCCTAGAGAACAAGTTGTTGTTCCTTCTTTCTTATTCCCAATATACAAATCTGGCAGAAGAGTCAAAACATAAAATAACGAATGCACTACACGGTTTCTCAGAAACGTTCCACGACTACAAACCTGCTCGAATTTGTTGATTACTCATTGAAAGCAATGGATAAAGGTAATTACATAGAAGCTCTTTAAACAGACTTTGACAAAACGTTTGGTATACTTGATATTTCTTTGTTAATTTTCAAGTTTGAAAAAATAGGAATTGAGTTAAGACTCCTCAAGTGGATTAAGTAGTATTTAGCTGATCGCGAGCAAATAATTAGATTCAATGATAAAAAATCAAGTCCTATTAAAGCCACATCTGGCGTTCCTCAAGGTTCACACTTAGGATTACTTCTTTTTATCTTGTATGTTAACAATATTACTGTTATTTTAAAAATGAACGATATGAAACTGTTTTTAGAAATAAACAAAGATGATGATACAAATATATTCAGAATAAAATCCAGTTTTTTTTATTAATGGTGTTATAAAATTTTGTTAGAGCTAAATGTAAAAAAAATGCATCTTATAAGTTATAGTAGAAAACGAAAAACACTAATTAATTCAGTATTATTAGAAAATCAAGATATTAAAAGATGTGATAAAATAAGAGATTTAGGAGTAATTTTAGATACTAATTAGATATTTGTGTATCATTATAACACATTAATTCATAGAGCAAGCAATATGCATGATTTTATAAAACGTTTTGACCACAACTTTCAAGACCCTTATACAATCAAATCATTATATATTTCTTCTGTGAGACCACTAATAGAATACTGCAGTGTTGTTTGCTCACCTCATGTAAGAAAAAATAGACGTGGGTTATATCTAGGATGTAATCGCGAGGCTCACGTAGGACCACGTTTGTTTATAGTAAAAATGGTATCATGGTTGGTTAATATTGAAATGTGATTATTATTCCGGTCAACTGTGTCTTCCTATTAATTTTGCATAATACGGCACTTCCGTGCTTCTTGCTATTCAACGCTAGTATATACACACTTAGATTTTTTTACAGAAATCTGTAAAGTTTTACCGAATTCTCAACAGCTGAACGTTCGGTAATCCGATTTAACGGATTTCGGTGAAATTTTACAGATATCTGTAAAAAAATTACCGGAATTCGGTAAAATTTTACCGAAATCCGTAAAATCGCATTGCCGAACGTTCAGCTGTTGAGAATTTGGTAAAATTTGACAGATTTCTGTAAAAAATCTAAGTGTGTAGCACATAGCAAATAGCATTTCTGTATTCGACATGAGCTTGTCGATAAAGTAGTAGGCGTTAATTGAAACAGAAAAAATGATTAACATGCGGCTAAAGTTTACCCTCCATTAATTCCAAGCCAAATGAGGAGTAAACAACAAAATTGTTTGCAATCTTTCATACATCAGGCTGAATTCAGGCGTTATCTGGCTTAAATTTACATGAAATATCCCATTATTTTCGGCCAAATCTAGAATTCTCTTTATGTGTATTAGATAACGCAGAAATTTCAATGTTTCTTTGAGAGCTGAGAACTAATATCGAACAATGAATTCAGTTTGGTTTGTTTCGATAGCTATATACTAGCATTGAAAAGCATAGCCGACCATGTCATCTTTCATCAGTCATCATTCCGCCATGAAAACTGGCAGTTCACCTACTTATACTGTAGCCAATGGTGGCGCGGGGACTGGATTTGAACATTTTTTTGGTAACATTTGACATTTTTCATAACGACCAAAGTGAATATCAAACTTCATTATTTTGCAAAACGAGGTAGTCAGAAGACATTTAGAGGATTTATGACCATACTGGTCACTAAAAGAGGTCCTACGGGATCCGAGTTCCTCTATAAAAGTGGTCATATTCAAATATTTTCCAAAAGCTGGCTTGCGGTATATCAAACTTCATGATTCTGCAAAACTTTGTCTTCAGAGGACAACCATTTTCCGTAGGATAGATTGAACAAAGAAGACCTCGCTTCACTTTTGTAATCCATCCGTCCTCTTCATGCTCTTTTTCTGAATTTCATTACGCTTTGATGCACTAAAATGTGCGTTTCTTTACCAGCTCGACAGTATCCTTTTGTAAAAAATTGTTCAGTTGAGTCATGTACTACTAGCCAAGGCAAGCATAGAGCTAATGTAAAAATATATTTAAGATATTTGAAAAAGGATTTTGCTCTATAGTGTGAATTATGTTTGTGAAAAATGTTGAATGACTCGAAACCCAATACTTCAAGCATCACGGATACAGATTGACCCTGGGTTGAAAAGGTTAATGATCCATATTGATCCAAAGACAATGTTTTGCAAACTCATTAAGTTTGATGTTACAAGGCTTTGGTAACGATTTCAATATGACTTCTTTCCTGGAGGAACGCGGATCCCGCATGACCTCCCTGAGTTTCCATAATGGCCAGACAACCTTTCGAATGGATTCCGAAGACAAAGTTTTTTTCAAAATCATGAAATTCCGCAAGCCAGGTTTTGGTAACGATTAGAATATGGCCCCTTCTCCGGAGGAACTTGGATCTCGCAGGGTCTCTTTTAGTGGCCAGTATGGTCAGATATGTTCAAAATATCCTCCGCTAATCTATTTTTGCAAAATCACCAAGATATGTCACAAGCCAGGTTTTGGAAAAAAAAAATTGAATATGGCCACTATTCCGGTGGAACTCGGATCCCGCAACGCCTTCCTATGATGCCAGTGTGGTCAGACACTTTCAGAATGTCTTTTGAAGACCTATTTTTACAAAATCATAAAGTTTGTTATGATATGTATGGTCAGAAATTATCAAAATGTCTTCTGATGTCTTAGATTTGCTAAATCATGAAGTTTGATATGCCGCATGCCATGTCCCATGTACATGAGACAATTTTGAGAAAGTGGTTAAGTTCTTGAACCCAAAGTTGCTAAAAGATTTCTAATCTGTTGGATAGTTCCATAGTAATGGTCATTTTAGTTTCCGTGTTAAAAATGTTTTCTGTCGGCTTTCACGTAATAAAATAAATTAGACTGTTGTATTTGAGATCTCCTTTACTTACATCTGAAGTCTGTGATAGAAAAATACTTGGCATTTAATAAATTTACACCGCAAAATGAAATAACAAGACATACCCTTAAATTTACGCAGAAAATCAATAGTTTTCAATATCGGGGTCGACGCGTAAAAATATTTCCGATCGATTGGGCAAACATTTTGAAAATGTTTGGAGAAACGACTGAGATATTAACGCTCAAACGCTGACCGCTTTTGACTTAAAGAATAACAGCACACTAGTTTTATCTCTAAGCATCTTCCACCGGTTTGATATTACAGTGCTATCGTGTCTCTAGTCGTGTAAAAAATGTTAGTTTTCCCACAGATAACCTAGAAGTTTCCATTAAGGTTCGCGGTAGCAGAGATCTTTTTTATAGCTGTTTGTCATGTTTTCGTCCAAAAAGCACTACCACTTTCCCAGGAGCCACACTACCCAGACGTGATAAGCTTAACGACATGCGGGATCAAGTCACTATCATTTAAAAGTTTTCTGAGCACAATCCTCAAATACAATTAGGACTTCAGGCGTGAATGTTTCGGGAATCGTTTGCTCCATTGGTTAGCAATTTGAGCGTTGTTTGTTTAGTTTTGTTTGTGATTTTTGGTCTCAAAAAACATGAAGTGTTTATCAACCTAACCTATTAATCATTTACACCTCCCGATCATTTACTCCTCCCGAAAATCACATTCAATTAATAATTCATCGTAAACTATTCTGTAAAGGGTGATACGGTCAAAATTTGGTCAAGGGAAAACGCGTGTAAATCGGTGAAATCGTTTATTTAAAAAATCAAATTAAATTTATTTCTCAAGTTCAATTAGTATAAAATTCAGGAAAAATATTCAGTTAGGCTTCCGCTTTTCCAAATCCGATTTCCCGGGCCTTACGCTTGACCCCTGCCATCAGATTTTGTACAGCCACCTTGTCCACCTTCTTCGCCGCAGAAAGCCAGTTTGCCTTGAACTGCTGCTCGTCCTTAGCAGTTTTTTTGGTCTTCTTTAGGTTCCGCTTGACAATAGCCCAGTATTTCTCAATTGGGCGGAGCTCTGGCGTGTTGGGAGGGCTCTTGTCCTTTAGAACCACCTGCACGTTATTGGCGGCAAACCACTTCATGGCCTTTTTACCGTAATGGCAAGATGCCAAATCCGGCCAAAACAGTACGGAACAACCGTGTTTCTTCAGGACAGGCAGCAGACGTTTATTCAAACACTCTTTCACGTAAATTTCTTGGTTGACAGTCCCGGAAGCTATGAAAATGCTGCTTTTCAAGCCACAGGTACAGATGGCTTGCCAAACCAGATATTTCTTTGCGAACTTTGACAGTTTCGTGTGCTTGAAAATATCTGCTACCTTTCCCCTTCCTTTTGCCGTATAAAACTCCTGTCCCGGAAGCTGCTTGTAGTCGGCTTTGACGTAGGTTTCGTCGTCCATTACCACGCACGCTCGATGTACGGTTGTAGACGATACACCCAGCTTATTTGCGGCATCTCGGATTGATAGGTTAGGGTTTCGCTTGAAACTACCGGCAACTCTCTTTGTCGTCTCAGCGGCTTCCGGTTTTCGATTTCCCCCCGATCCAGACTTCCTGGCTGTCGACAAACGTTCCCCAAATACTTTAATTACATTTGTAACGGTTGATTTGGCAACTTTTAGCGATTTTGCCAACTTTGCGTGCGAGTAGCTCGG
This sequence comes from Aedes japonicus, assembly GCA_034211315.2. Taxonomy (NCBI): domain Eukaryota; kingdom Metazoa; phylum Arthropoda; class Insecta; order Diptera; family Culicidae; genus Aedes; species Aedes japonicus. Next base: position 12,384 of record JASCZW010004677.1, on the reverse strand, counting down.
ATTTTCGCGATGCGCGAGCAAAATTTTGATACGCTGCTCTTCTTGCTTGGACGGCATTTTGACAACTGAAGAGTGAATTCCAAAATCAAAATAGGAGCAACATTCTACACACACACACACCTTCAAAATGAGGGGTGTTCAGGGGGTTTTTTTAATGCAAAATTGAAAGAAATACGTCAAGTTGATATTGACCAAATTTTGACCGTATCGCCCTTTACAACCAACATGGTTATACAAATTTACTTCTTGTGATAAGTGTTTGAAATCATTTACTCGTGTTTATAATAAACCAAACCAAACCAAAGCCTCTTTGGACAGTTTCAGTTTTTTTTTGCAGAAATACTTATTTCAAATATTAGGTGTATTATTAGAAAATGTCGTTTTTTTTTTGCAAATTTGATGCTTTATTGTGAAAAAATGGTTATACATTTATTGTTCAAAGTATTGGCCATCGCTAGCTATAACTTTTTCCCATCTTTGTGGTAGTTGACGGATACCCTCTCGGAAAAATGATGCTGGTTTGGCGGCTATCCACGAATCGATCCATTTTTTGACTTCGTCATAATTACGGAAGTGCTGGTCAGCCAGGCCATGTTGCATCGATCGGAAGAGATGGTAATCGGATGGCGCAATGTCCGGACTATATGGCGGGTGGGGTAGGACATCCCACTTGAGCGTTTCCAAGTATGTTTTCACCGGCTGTGCAACATGTGGCCGAGCATTGTCATGTTGCAAAATGACTTTGTTGTGTTTTTTAGCGTATTGCGGCCGATTTTCACGCAATGCACGGCTCAAACGCATCAGTTGTCGCCGGTAGACTTCGCCCGTGATGGTTTCTTTTGGTTGCAACAGCTCATAGTAGACCACACCCAGCTGGTCCCACCAAATACACAGCATGATTTTCTGGCCATGAATATTGGGATTGGCCGTCGATGTTGTGGCATGACCGGGGTATCCATACGTTGTCTTACGTTTTGGATTGTCGTAATGGATCCACTTTTCGTCACCAGTCACAATTCGATCCAAAAAACGCTTCCGTATGTGCCGTTTAAGCAGCTCTTCGCATGTGAAAAAACGGCGCTCAATGTCTCTCGGCCGCAATTCGTATGGCACCCAATGACCGACCTTTCGAATCATTCCCAATGCTTTCAAACGCTTACTAATGGCTGGTTGGTTAACTCTCAATGCTGCTGCAAGTTCTTTTTGCGTTTGTGAGGGGTCTTGGTCGAGCAAAGTTTCCAATTCGACGTCTTCAAACTTTTTGACCGGGCCGGGGTGTTCCTTGTCTTCAGTGACAAAATCACCACTTTTAAAGCGTGCAAACCAACGTTGACACATTCGAACGTCGATTTTGTAGTCCGGGTATGTTTCGGAGAGCAATTCACATGCTTGAGATGCATTTCCCGCAAATGCTGCTTTGATGGCTCGAATTTCGACATTTTTCGGCTTCACAAAAACTTGTTTACTTTCACTAATGATGCGTAACTTACACTGAAATAACTAGAGAATAGAATGAAGTTTCGGATGTGATAGCTGTCAATGTCAAAATTCATGTCAGAACAATAGATATGAAGTTGTCTGCAAATACGACATTTTCTAGGAATACCCCTAATATTTTACAGGGTATGACGATATCTGGTCTGTATAGTTTTCGTATCAAAGTGATCGAACAACTTTAGGAAGCATACACTTTCATGTATCAGTATGAACAATAATCCTTGTTACGAACCTATACCTCACTGTACTATATTTGTTTAATAAACTCACGAAACAATACAAGCCCATTTTTCATACATGAGCTAATTAAAAAACTACCTTCTCCTTCCCACGAAGAGTTTTCCTTTGTCTTCGCGGTTTACGCTTGGTAAGTGAGTACGGAATCGATTATCTCCACCCAAGTGTTATTGGCCGGTACCGCAAAGAAAAGTGCAAGGATCTTTTTCGCACATTAGCCATACGTATTCGTCAGATAAGTGAAATCTTCTCTTCATGAAACCCACCTCTCATTTCTACAATTTCCCTCCACGCCTAAGTGCCTATTCGATATTGAGGTGCTCACGAGCCTACCATCTACCTTGCGAAATGAAATGATTGATAATTGGAAAAGTATGCATGTCCGCCATCCACTATTAATTCGCCGCTTATTGGTGTTGTTGGAGTGTAGCCAAAACTGTAACAGTAGCGGGTGAATGGATCGAAGAAATTGCCTCTCAAAGCACACGCCATATCTAACGATGCCTCATATTGTTGGCAGGGGACCCTTTCTAATTAGTTCGGAGAGCTCTGACCACCCCCAACAGTTATGGCTGTCCATCCCAACCCATGTGAGTTTGGGCGTTATTCTTATAAATGTGGATTCAGTAAAGGCTGACTAGAAGTAGATTGATACGCACAAAAAGATTTTTAATTCGTGATTCAATAAGTTTAAAAAATCCATTAATGGTTGCATTACAGTAGTTCTATTAAATCTTCAAAGTTTCAGCATAAGATGGTTAAATTTCTCCAGTTCGAACGAAATCTCGAACATTCCTTTTGATGGAGCCCATCGGTGCCCACACAGTGGAAACGGACACGGAATCAGGGCGTTTCTTCCATTTTTCTCGCATTTGCTGGATGTCCTTGACCACATTGAAATAGTGGCATCTGACCTTTTTCAGGCATTCTTGGGATTCCATCGTCGAGGATTTCACGAATGGTTGTGTTTTCAGGCTACATCTACAAATCGCTTTACAAATCATGGCCTTCTTCGAAAACTTTTAACCGGGAAGCTGCTTAAAATCGAGTTTAACGTATGTTCCTGTCGCGACCGACCGAATTGTCGAAGCCAGGTAAATCCGCCATACCGGATTACTGGAACCAGTCAGCCAACCGCCGGGTGTTGTTGCGGACTTCGTTCGTTGCCAACAAGCGAGGGCGATGCCACTCGCTTACTCGGTTTACTGTCGGATGCAGCTACGGGAACCAGTCAGCCGACCACCGGCTGCTGTTGTGGGTGTAGGTTGATGCTGACAAGCGAGGGCGATACCACTCGCTTACTCGGCTTACTGCTAGCTACTAGCTGGTTGCTGCTTGTCCTCCTGGTTGCTGCTTGTCCTCCTGGTTGCTGCTTGTCCTCCTGGTGTGCCAACCGTACCGTACTGCAATCGTCGAATGAATGAGCGTGCATGCTTAACATGTTTTATATTTCCAATTCATTTGTCTTACATACTAATTTTAACATTTTAAGTGTTTCAGCCCATTGGGCTCTTCAGCTTTGTTTAAATTTTCTGTGTTTGGTGTGTTTAGTGTACTATGTGTTTTACATTAAATTTTCAGTTCGGCCCTTGGGGCATTGTTAGTTTTAAAATTTGATAACCTACCTAATCTACAACTAAAACTACAATTTGAAAATCCTAGGGGTGGGGAACCAGATTCCGGATGATCTGGTGATCCGATGTCAGGCAGCGTGCCCTGTACCGATTGATAGACTCACTAAAGCGATCGTCGAGCATTTCTATCTCGGCCAGACGGTGGACCTCAGATGTTCTTGTCCTCGGAGGGGTGTTCAGGATCATCCTGAGGAACTTATTTTGGACACGCTGAAGCTTCAGGTGATGTGTTTTTGCGCAGCTCTCCCAGATTGGCATGCCGTACTCGATGACTGGAAGTATGATTTGCTTGTAGACAGCAAGCTTGTTTTTCAGGGATAATGTAGACCTTCTGTTGATCAATGGGTACAGTAGCTTCAACAGAACGTTACACTTTGTGACCGTTTTGTCAACCTGCTCCCTGAAAATAAGCTTGCTGTCTATGGTAACGCCAAGATAGACAGCTGATTTGGCCCATTCCACCGTTGTGTTGTTCAGGCTTATTTTACAATCCTCAGGCGGGACAAGTCTGGGAGAGTTGGAGTGTGGAAATAGGATGACCTGGGGCTTCGCCGCATTGATACAGATCTTCCATTCGGTGAAGTATTCAGACAGAACATTCAGGCTTCGCTGCAGTTTCGTGGCAAGCGCTCTTATTACCCTACCATTGTGGACGACTGCGGTATCATCGGCGAACAACGACAGAGATCCATTTTCAGGGAGCGGGGGTATGTCCGAGGTGAATAGATTGAACAGAAGTGGACCTAATATAATTCCCTGCGGAACACCGGCAGAGATCTCCTGACTACCGGAAACTGCACCATGCAACGAAACACGGAATGTCCTGTCCGTCAGATAGTTTTTAATTATCTTCACCAGATAGATGGGAAGATTGTATCGATGCAGCTTGTACACCAGGCCATCATGCCACACGTTATCAAAGGCCTTCTCGATGTCGAGAAGTGCCATGACAGATGATTTCGAAACAGACTTGTTCCGTCTGAGGATGTTACTGACTCGATTAAGTTGGTGAATAGTCGACCGACCACGTCGGAAGCCAAATTGTTCGTCAAGCAAGATGTTCAGCTCGTCGGCAGATGAAAGAAGCCGACGGTGGATCGCTTTCTCAAATAGCTTGGATAATCCTGAGAGAAGGCTGATGGGCCTATAGCTCTTGGAACAAGAAGGATCTTTCCCAGGTTTCTGGATGGGTATGACTTTGGCAGACTTCCAACACGAGGGGAAGTAGCCAAGTCGGAGGCAATGATTGAAAACCATCGCCAGATGGTTATAGAACTGGGGGCTCAGTTGCTTGAGCTCCAAGTTCAGGATGTTATCGAAACCTGGGGCCTTCATGTTCTTTGAGCATTTGATATAAGCCAACAATTCGTCAGCTGAGATCTCCAACTCCTCTGTGAAGTCGTTGGGGCTTAGATGGATGTTAGTAATAAGCGCGCTAACGGCAGCTTCATGTGGACTGACGATGTTTTGTCCCAGATTATGGGAGCTGACGACGTGTTGACTTATCTCAGCAGTCTTCTCTGCGGGAGTTATCAACCGATCCTTAGAGCCATTGCTGTCTAATGGGATCAACGGTGGAATGGGCCTTGGTTTAGTTTTTAAAATTTTTGTCAACTTCCAGAACGGCTTAGCACAATCTGGGAGAGAGCGGATCTTGTCGGAAAAATTGTTATTTTTAAGGTCCACCATTCTGGCCTTAATAATTTTGGTCGCTCGATTACAGTGACGTTTAAGCGTTGGCAAACCAGTTCGCTGGTATTGCCTTCGAATGGCATTGCGCAATTGAATAAGTTCTTTAGTGGGTCTATCAATGGGTACAGAGTCACTCACCTGATCAATCACTGGTACGTGTTGCTCCCGGGCCTGGGAGATCGCTTGCTCGATGCTCTGCAGCTGCCACTCGATGTCATCAACGGAATCAAGGTGCATGTCGAAATCGATGTTGTCGTCAACATGTTGTCGGAATCTCTCCCAACTGGCGCGATGGTAGTTCCGTCTGGTGATTCGATGCCGGTTGACCGAGGACCCAACTTCAGCCACCACCGGATAGTGGTCCGAGCTGAGCTCCTGGTGAACGATCGGCTGGCCGATGTTGTTTCCCATGTTGGTGAGGGAGATGTCGATTGTCGAATGGACCCCGGATCGGCTCAACCGGGTGGGAGTATCCGGGCCCAGGACGGTGTAATGTCCCTCTTTCAGGTCTTCCTGTAGAATAATTCCGTTCCGATTCCGCCGAGTGTTCCCCCAGGCTTCGTGTTTCGCATTAAGGTCGCCGGCGATGATGAACTGCCCCTGCCTCCGAGTTAGCTTACGGATGTCGTTTCGCAGGGCCGTTGTTGTTCCGTTGTTGGTACTGGCTTGCTTGGGACAATAGGCCGCGATGATGGTGATTGGGCCGACAGTAGTTTCGACCTCGACTCCGATGGCTTCGATGGACTGCAGCTGAAAACTCGGAAGCAGATGGCAGTTGATGTTGTAGTGCAGGGCGATCGCAACTCCTCCTCCACTAGAGCCGCTACGATCAAGTCGCACAATCCGGTATCCTGGGATGACGATGCTGATTTCCGGTTTTAGGTGTGTCTCGGTGACGATGGCTCAAGAGTTTTGTTCCGGATGGAACAAGCATTCCAGTTGAGGATGCTGATGGTGCGTTTACGGTCCATGTTTGAAAATAAATTTCATCGTCACGGACGTGGCGGCTTTGAGCTGTTCCTCCTTGGAGCGGCAGGAACGTAGTTGGCGATAGAGCTCTTGCACGAACTCCACCATTTGCTCCGAGTCGTAGAGCTGTCCATCGACGGGTGGTTGCGTTGAACTACTGCAACTTGGATTGCCCCAACCTGGAGGAGGAGTCGGGTTGGGGGCGGCGTCAGCTGCTGCGAAACGATTATGCACGGAAGCTGACGGGCGGTTTGCTTGGTGCTGATTTAATGGGATCGGTGGTAGGTTTGGCACCTGATACCGAAGTGACGGGAAGTTCTCCTCGTTCATCGGAGGTGGCGGACGGCGTTGAGCAGGCCGGGATTTGGTGGATGACTTCTTGCGGATCGCCAAGAATTCAGCACGTTTTGGGCAGGTTCGATTGCTGCTTTCATGGTTTGCGCCACAATTTGCGCACTTCGGTAGGGCACCTTCTTCCATCGGGGCACAATCGTTGGTGCTGTGGGCTCCAGCACATTTGCCACATCGCGGTTTCATGTGGCAATTACGAGTTCCATGGCCGAACGCAAGGCAGTTGCCACATTGCGTCACGTCGCGCTGTCTCGGACGATACCGGTCCCACTCGACGATGACGTCGAAAAGGGCCCGTGTTTTTATCAGTTCCGCCATCGTGATGGATCCCTTCACAAGGTGCACCAGATAGAGTTGGTCCCGGTAGTTACCGTGTTGTTGGCGCCTGATGGGGAACACCTTCTGAGGCTTTAGTGCCGCCGCTTGTAGCTCTGTAAAAATTGACTCCGGTGTGAGTTCTGGAAGGCCACGCAGAATCACCTTCATTGGCTTGCTTCCGGGCGCATCGTGAGTGTAGGACTCGTGTTTCTTTGCGACTAGGTGAGCGCCGACAGCACGGTAGTCAGCCTCCGTCGAGCACATTATTTTGGAGCCATTACTGCACAGCTTGTACAGCGGATGAATTTGGATAGCTGCAAGCTCGGTTCTGAGTGCAGCAATGTCCTTTGATGTGGTGAAGAGCGGGGGAACCTTCACCTTCTTCGGCACCTCCTGGACTGGAAGCACTGCGAATTGGTTGCTCGCTAGGAGACGAGCGTTACGATCCACTGGATCGGCGTCATCGTGGCGCAGTCGCTTGGAGCTGCCTGGTTGCGGTAATGTTTCGGGAGCGGATGTCGCCGTTGGTCGATTTTTACGACCCATTGCCACGGCAATAGGTCGAGCGGGATTTTTTTCCAAACTTTGAAACACTTTTTTCTGCTTTGCCACCACCAGTAGATGAGCAAGCGCAGGCGATAGATCGCGAACCGAACACGCAATCGCGAGAAAGCGGACGAAGGTAAAAACGGGGGAAAAAAAAACTTTTACTGCGAGAGAGCGAAAAACACGACCGAACGTGTCGCTTGTTCAAACTGGAATGCCATGAATGAATGAGCGTGCATGACCGGTGTGCTCATATTTATACCCGGTGAGCACAAGTTTGCGGGTGAACATTTCCCTCCTTTTTTTCTAACCAATGAGCGCAAAGCAGATTTCAACAAGGGAGATTTATTGCTGATTGGTGTTTTTCTTCTTTACCTTTTTTTTCTGTTTATTTGATGTAAGAATACAAGACAGATTTAATTTTCGCAAGTTCTTAGGGCTTTATTGTACAATGATTGTTACAATATCAATGTTAGTTAATTCTTATTTCAGTTCTATCTCTACATCCCATCTTACCTCTACTCTCTAATCATATATGTTAAACAAAATCATATCTTTCAGTTTGTTTGGGATTCTTCTTTCTCTTCTAGGACGTGATCCGGACGGGTCTCCATGTTCAGATTGGATCCGCACACCTTGTTTGTGCAATGGTTGATCGATTCCAGAGTATCCTGTGGCAACCGATTCAGTCAAGTTTTTGTAACCGGCTTGGAACTGCGTCGTGGGATCTTGTAGAGGATCATCTAATAAAATTGGCAATAAATTACTGTTTAATTGTTAATACTGATCGCTAAGAATCTTACCAGTTATGGTGGTTTGTGCATCATTCAGAACATCATTATGTAGGTTTGGCATGTCAGATGTATTGTAATCGTCGATAGCCCTTTTGGCGTCTGCTACATTTCTCGAGTATGTGACGCCCCGATCGCTTTTGACGATCAATTTTGCCCCATCTCTGGCTATTACTGTAAATTTTTCCGGTCCAAAAGTGGGGTCTGATTTGATACGTTTAAACTGTGCTAGGACCACTTTGTCTCCAATGGTAATATCACAATATTTAGCTCCTCTCCGCATATCCGCATGTTTTTTACCGTCAAGCTTGGAAAATGCGTCCTTCTCTCTTACGTCTTCACGATCCAGTTTGGTTTGATTATTAGTTTGCCATAGGCCTGGGAACATGCCTCTATGTTTCCAGCCAACAAGTAACTCGAATGGTGTTACCCCGAGTCTGGTGAGGGGCCGTACTTTATTGTGCATATGCACATAGTTGTTCAACGCAACCTTCCAATTTATATGATCCAATCTTGATGCTGCCAGTGCTCTCTTTATGCCTTCATTTTGACGTTCAACAGCTCCATTGGATTGTGGGCTTAGAGGGATTGACTTGCGGATCTTAACGCCTTTGTTTTCCCAGGTTTCTACGAATCTGTCGCTTTGGAACGGAGGCCCGTTGTCACTTTGGAGAACTAGCGGGTAGCCCCATGTAGCAAATATTTTTCAAGTGCTTCGATGGTCGATTCCGCATCCATGGATCGCATTTCCAACACATGCAAATAACGTGAGTAGGTGTCAACCACTACGAGAAATTCTCCAAACCCAAACTCTTTATCGGTAAAAAATCGATTTGAAGAATCTCCCATGGGCCGTTTGGGAGTTCTCTACTGGTTAAAGGAATCGGTGGATTTTTTTTGAAAGCAAAAGACAAGTCTCACAGTTCTTAATGAAGATCTCTACTGATCTACTCATTCCTGGCCACCAGAAGTGTTGTCGCAATATCCTTTTGGTTGATCCGATTCCCATGTGTCCCTGATGAGCTGATTGAATTGCCTTTGTCCTTAAAGCATCAGGGAGCACAATTCTATCACCTTTGAACACCATGTTTCCAAGTACAGACAGCTCCTTTGCTTCAGATTCAAATTTTTTCAATCCATTCTCCCATTGATCAGTTTTAATCGACGTCCTGACTTTTGTTAATTCACTATCGTCTTCGGAGTGAAACTCTATCTCATCCCAGCAGATTTCCATAGCGCCCGCATCAATGAAGTAAAGTAAATGCTTCTCATCAGCTCCATCTTCAAATGACTCAGATGCTTGTGATTGATCAACTAGTCTTGAGAGTGCATCCGCCACATTCATTTCTCCTGGTATACTGCATACTTTGAAATTATATGGTTGTAACCGTAATGCCCATGATTCTGCTCTAGTTACTGCCCTTTTTCCTATCCTGTGCAATCCCCAAAAATAAATTCGTTTGATTCGGCATCAGTTCTCACTGTAAAGTTGCAACTCATGAGATACATGGAAAATCTTTCGACTCCCCATACCATTGCTAGTGCCTCTCTTTGGGTCTGAGGATATTTTCGCTCAGTTTCCGTTAAAGTTTTGGAAGCACAAGCGATCACCCTTGGCTTTGAATTGCCGTCAAACTGTACCAGGACTGCTCTAAGCCGTGAGGAGAGGCATCCACGTAGAGTTCCGTTCGATCCTCTCTTCTGAAGTATCCCAATGTTTTGATAGTCTTCCACGCTTTTGTTCGCACGTAGTTGAATTCTTCGTCCAATCCTTGATTCCAATAAAAACCGTCTGCTTTTGCCAACTCACGAAGTCGCCAAGTTTTATCTGCTCTTTGTGGGATAAACCTTTCGACAAAATTGATTAAACCTAGGAAACTTTTAACTTCAGCCAAAGTTTCTGGGGCTCTAAAATTCTGTATCGCTGCAATCTTTTCATTTTCTATCTTCCATCCTTCATTAGAGACAATGAATCCCAGAAAATCCACTGATCGTTTTCCAAATGAGCATTTTTCTTCATTGATTTTGACGTTATGGTTTTTGAAACACTCCAGTACTTTGGTCAAACTTTCGTCGTGTTCTTCCTTGGTTCTTCCGAAAATCATGACATCGTCTAAGTAATTAACGACCCCTTTGCATCCAGCGAGTACAATCGTTTGAAGCACTTCCTGGAATATATCCGGAGCGTTAGAAAGCCCAAAAGGTAGCCGGCAGTATCTGTAGAGTCCATCTCCAGCGAAAAAGTTGGTCAGGTGGCGTGAGTCTTTGTTCAACTCTATATGATGAAACGCGCTTGTGAGGTCTATCGTGGAAAACCACTGAGCCCCATGTAGTTCCATTACTATCGACTCAAACGTAGGCATCTTAAAAGGTGTCCTGTATATACAACGATTCGGTCCTCTGAGGTCTATGACCAGACGAATGTCATCTTTACCTTTCGGTACTACCAATAGTGAAGAACAAAACGACCGATCCATATCACTTGTCACTTCCTCAATGATTCCACTTGACAGTAGATTGTTAAGTTTCTGTTTTGTGGCTTCCTTGAATGACGCTGGAATATGCGTATACACGTTTCGGGCTGGAGGCATCTGTTTATCGTATTTCAATGATACGGCCGGAATGTTGAATTTCGGAAATTCGTTACAAATTGATAGTTCTTGGGCATAATTAACGAGATTCCTATCACATATGCTGGACAATAACTGATGGTGGCGTATTGGGACATCTAGACCAATGTCAAGGACGCAATACCTTATTGCGGTGTTGAAGCCCAAAAGCGCTCTTGATTCATCCACAACATAAAACTTTTCGACCATAACTGGTCTATCTTCTGAGATAAATAACTCCGTATAAAAATTGGCAATCACCTTTATCTGATCATTAGTTGCGTATGCCTTCAAGAATTTGTCAGTGGAATAACGCAAGGCAAGGATCTTGGAAGCTGCTTTCTTGTTGGCCAGAATTTCATCAAACATCGTTTTTGTTATAGTATTAACATGAGAACCGGAATCAATCAAAAACTCGACCCTTACACCTGCTACTTCCGCTTCTACTGTAGCGCTGTTTTTGTAAACTATTTCATTCGTTCGTGATGGCTTGTTCAATGGTTGGACATGTGTAGTATTGTGTACTTCGGCTTGCTGTAATTGCAGTGATTCAAAACGCGATTTCTGTAATGCAGTATATTTATTCAAATTTAGTCAAAGAAGAAAATAAAAATGTTAAATTCAGTACAAAACGTTTATATATAAAAGAAACTTCAACAAATTGTTCATTGAATGTCTTCGTCCTCGCGTACCTTGGTATCAAGTGGTTCGGCTTTTGTATCTTCGATCGCTGCAATTTTCTTCTCAACGCCCGAATCATCCTGATCTGCAAGGCGCTTCACTCCCCTCGTCTGGTTGTTCGGCTGGTTGGAACCACCGCGAGAAGCACAGGCCCGCGCAATGTGACCCATCCGTCCACATACTCGGCAGTTTTTATCGATTGCGAAGCATGTAGACGCCCGGTGAAAAACGCTACCGCATCGCCAACAATTTGTAACCATCTCGCTGATGGAAATTTCCTCGTAAATTCTCCATGCCCGCCTCTTCCATTACGATGGATTCCGCGGTAACTTCCTCTGGCATGCCAGTTGGAGTTGAATGGCTCACGATGTCCTCGAAATTCTGTTCGATCTTGTGAAACTGCCGATACCTTTATGGTGTCACGTTGGGGATTATGGGTTCTTTGGAACGCTTCTTCATTTGATTTCTCAATCTCACGGTCGCGTACAAGGTCAATAAGGTCTTTCATTGACCCTTGTTTGACCCAGTTACGGTGAGCTAATACTCGTACTCTGGAATCATTTGCATTCTTCGTGATGACCCTTACCACGGCTTCCATTTCTTCGTCTGGACCATAATTACACACTTTTGCAGCTGATCCTACACGACAGACAAAATTGATGCTGCTTTCTGAATCCAGCTGACTCATCATCATGAGTTTCCACGTTGCGATAGCGTGTAGGTCCGAGATCCGAAGTATTCATCGAGACGAGCAATAGCGTTGGAAAATGGTTCGTTCTGTTCATCAGGCATTCCCGGGTAGTAGATGTTGCTCGGAATATTTCACGTAGCTTTGGTCCAGATTTAATCTTAAACACTCCGTACTTAGTCTGTTCATCGGCTGCGTTGACAAGCTGAAGGGAAGAAACAAGTATGTCTTTCCAATACTCAAACGCTTGTTTGTCTATCTCGACTTCGCCTGCTGATGGAACACACTCTGGAATGTTTAAGGAACCTAATGTCCAGCTGTTCATTTGAGATTGGATTGATTCATCTCGTGTCGTGTTTGATACCTGATAA